>JAUELU010000022.1:5733668-5753317 GCA_032357145.1 Evasterias troschelii
GTTCCAAACATGAGGAAAGACTTCTTAAAGACGTCTTTAAGACGTCGTTTTTTGGTAACGACCGCTCAAGTCTAAGCTACTAGATAACGACCATAAAATTACGTCTTTAAGTTGTCATGTGCCCACTGGGTTAGACCTATAGTGCGCCTTGTGTGAGGAGGGCCTCAAGGCGCAGATAAATTTAGTAAATGGTAAAAGTAAATTATTTAAAGTGAAACAAGTACTTTTCCCTATATGAATAACAACTTTGTTGTGTAGATTGTTTTTTTTTTTTTATCACAAACATAAGTGATTTTCTCAAAGCACGAGAAATCCACCTGTATGTTTGACATAATTCATTTGTGCCGTTATTGCCATTTCCCCCTAAAAAAATTACACCCTGGTCTTTTAGATAATGTTAAAATGAAAGTTAAGTGTGTGGCATAGTACAGTAGGCGACAATATGTGTATGTGTGTGTAGGGGGGGGGGGCGCCTATTCTGTCCTGTCCTGTTCAATTTGTTTATTTTAGCCTACAATTTATTTCACTCTTCCAAATAAGTAAGACTGCTCCCATTGTGACCCTGGGTCTTAATGTCGGATATTTTTAGGGTTAAAACCTTGGAATTAAACGCTTTCGTAAAGGATGGCAATAACACAATAGGGCCTAGACATACTCATTGTTATGTCAAAGGCTGTCATTAAATGAAGCTGCCTTTCTCCTGAAAACATGAAACTAAACGAACATTTTGGAATGCGTCATTCATTAAAGACGCTAACTCGTAATGAAATTGTACAGCTCCAAACCATACTTCGGCTTTGGAATTTGTCATACTCTCACCCCCACTTTCGTAAAAAAGACACACTTTTAACGTACCCATAATTATTTTATGTCCGCAATACAATGAAAGACCATCATGAAAAGGAGACTTTTAAAGCATTCTTGTTTGCTTATCTATATTGGTTTTTTTTCAACATTTTTGAAATATATTTTAGATAACAGTTGTTGCTGTTGCAGCACTTATGATCTCAGTCGATTGGATGTAACCCGTTTGGGTGACCAGTTTATACTGAAACAGAGATGTCGTAGAGTCAATGTCGTCATCCGCAATGAGCAACCAAGTAAGCTATGCCTTAAAATAATATGTTTTAAATACTTTCATAACATTTGGTTAACATTTCTAGGAACATGAGGGTACTTCTTGTTCTGAAATTATGCACTTTTTCATAAGTCGTATATGATTTAGGTGAGTATTTCCTCATATATTTCCAATATAGTGAAGTGCTGACCTAACTACACTATGTCCAAAAAAACATATGTAAATTTTGTTTGTTTGTCAGATCGAAACAGGGTAAGTAAGGAGCATTATGTGCCCTTGTTTCCGGTGTTGTGACTGGACCAGACCATGCCTGTAAAAAAACACAATTTTAGGGAGTGAATTGGACAAAAAATAGGAGGGAGTTGGATAATTTCGAAAATGAAGGCCAATTTAAGCCTAATTATATTCAATTTTTGCGTTTGTTGTTTATTTGTGCACCACTTGTAAAGGCAACGTAGTTCTATTTTTTTGGGGGGAGGGGGGACACGCCCGCATAGTTATTGGCCTCAGCTTGACCGGGCATTTTCAATTATGAGTACAGGCGATAGCAGAAAGAGTGAAATCTTGTATACACAAGTTGATTAATTGAATCAAGTCTTGATGTTATGTTTATTTCGCTTGCTTTTAAGCACTCTGGTTGAGCTACTTTTTAAATACACTAGGCCTTTGTATGACATAAATGGAAACTTTTCATTGTAATTCTGACTTGTATTTTGTGTGTTTTTTAGAAATGGGTTCATATCATAGTGTCCGTATTTTGTTTGCTTAATGTCAGGAAATTGTAGTTACCGAGTCAGTGACATTTTAGAGCTTGAATGGTCATTGTTTCCATATTTTAATTCTAATGTTGAATTTTGTTCGTAATGTTTGGAAAAATGTAGTGTTTTTATGGATTCTTTTAAATATGACACATCACATTGATTATGTTTATAAAACTGCTTTCATAGCTTTTAGAAAATAGAAAAAAGTCTTTGATATCTTGATAGTAACACCACTATCCGCCTAGTACATGCACTAATTATGCCTACATCTCAACTTGACTCCTTGTACATTATGGACTCCTGGTAAAGAAAGCCACAAAATACAGCTGCTCTCCTTGTTTATTGTACTTCCCGCTCACATCACATTACACCAATCTCAAACAATCTACACTGGCTCCCAATGAACTTTCATATCATCAACACAATCCTTCTCATTACTTCCAAAGCCTTTTGTGGTCTTGTTTCTACATACATAACAATTCTAATCCACCACATACATAACAATTCTAATCCACCACTTCACCCCCAACCGAACACTGCGATCATCTACTCAGTCACTTTTGGAAGTTACTTAATGAACAAGCTCAAAATACTATGGTGAAAGATCCTTTTCTTATGCTGCTTCTTTCCTATGGAACAATCTTCCCCTCTTCTCACAATACTTAAGTCCAGGTTGAAAACTCTTTTTTTTAAGCTATCCTTTTGTGATTGGTAATTATTTGTTCTGATGTTTTTTTATACCCTACTTTGTTTTCATGTGTATATGCTTATACAGGCTTTTTGCAGTATGCGCTAGACAGATTTATGTTTATGGGGGTTTCGGCCAAAACGCCTATTGTTTTAGTCGTGATTCATTTGTTTTGTTAAAATATTTTTCTCAACGGCCTTTTTCTCATTTGTTTTGTACACGGACTTAGTTAAGGGATAATCTTACACCAAATTGTAGGCTATAACTTAACTCAGTTTCTCCTATCTTGACGTCACCATTGCGCCATAGCTGTTTTAAAATTTGTGGCGAGCGGACAAGGATTGGACAACTCTATTCTATTTCTACACGTTTTAAAGCCTGTAATGGGGCATGAAATAAATTTAAAAAAATTCAAGTTTGTTCCCTTTGTATTGAAGGTAGGTAATTTTTTCTGGTCGTCTCGGTTTCAAGTCGACTTGACCATTCCCACATTTCCATGTATGTAAAAGTATTAGTCACCCGAGTTATGATCAGCCAAGACATAAAAATTGAAACACAAGAGGGCGCTAAACAAGTTTCACGCAGCTGTGTCTTTACAGGTTTCAAACTATATTTGGCAAAGTTCTCTGATGCTTTATTGTATGTGAGCTGTATAAGACACAAACTTTAAATTTCTAATGATCATTATGTCACCACCCTTTATAGTGCCCTTAAATTTACACCAATTGGTGACTTTTTTGAATTTTCAGGGTTTTTGTTCAAGGGCATTAAACATTCATATTTTCTGAACCGCTTGCATAGTTATAATCTTTGTCCTATTTTGCAGCTAACAGCACATGTAACATTCTATTTTGAAACGCTACAAACAGAAATCTCTAAAAGTTAAAAAGTCATGTTCTTTTATTCAAAAAAATACCCATGACAGAGGCATCGTCAAGTTGTATCATATAAAGCGCGTACCTGTTTGTGACACCCTCAATTTTGATTCCATGGCTTCCCAACTGTCTAATGGCACATCTTACAAATCTAACATAAGGTAGTCTGTCAGTGTCTTTATGTTATTGATAAAGTAGGTACAAATATAAAGACCTATACACTTACATACATGGTCATCGCAGAAACATTATTTTCTATCACATTTATTACAACAACAATATCTTAACAGATCAAACCACATGTGCCATTTTGCATTTTCCAATTATTTGTTTGTAAATAACAGACTTCAACAAATATTAAAATAATTGTTGGTTGTAGGTAGTGAATTCGACGATGACGGTTTTTAATTACCAGTGTAGCTGGAGGTATAATGCTTCAATGAATGACTTGAAAATTGTATTAACACCTAAAAAAGCAGAATCACCTGAATTATCTACAATATGTAGGTATTCAAAGTCTTACTTTATAAATTGCACTGTTCAGTTGTCATCCAATTTTAATAAAAACAAACTATGAATGGCTTTGTAACTCCGGTGTTATTTTTACATTTCTTGATTTTACTTGCCAGTTGTAATTTGAAGTGAACCACTTCAGACATGGCAACTGCAGAATCTAGCTCATAGTGATAGCTTGTATTGTAGTATTAACAGACAAAGTCGCTATTGGCTGTTTACGTTTTTACAAATCAAGAAATTCGTCTATTAACACATTTGTGGGATAAATATTTCCTTAATACTCAGTTTGAATATTCAAATCACAACAATATGACAAAATAGAAAACACTACTCTGGCATGCGAATGAAGACACTGGATGTCATCAAAAATGTACAAACTGAGCAAATGTACATAGCATAAAAGTATGATGGTTTGTTCAACACATACTGCAGGTCAAGTGACATATAACACGAAAAGTCATACACAACTGAATCTTTTTATTTACTGAGCAGATAATAATAATAATAATACAAACTTATAAAGCGCACTTTCTAATAAAAAATTACTCAAGGCCTAAGATACTACAGAAGTATAAATCTCTCTAGAAAAAAATTACACCAAAGCAGGAATGTTAATAACTTGCAGTAAAAAGAAGTTTCTTGATATGAGTTTGAAATGTGTTTAGAGAGCGAGTGTTTCTGATGTCGTTGGGTAGTTTGTCCATAAGACTGGTGCAATGTGAGAAAATGCACAGTCGCCATTGTGGGTGGTACGAGATCTAGGTACAACAAGTCCCGTTGATGCAGCAGAACGGAGAGGATAATGACATTGCTTTATTTGAAGAAGATCTTTGATGAAGTGCTTTAAAGACAAGTGTGAGGACCTTGTACTCAATTCGTTTTGGTACTGGGAGCCAATGGAGATCATTGAGGATAGGGGTTATGTGTTCGTGCTTCTTGATTTTTGCCAGAACTCGAGCGGCGTTATGCAAGATTCTCTGAAGTCTGGATGTTGATGTTTTTGGTGATCCAGCCAGAACTGCATTGCGGCAGTCTAATCGCGAAGTGACAAGGGCGTGGATAACTTTTTCAGCCAGCATTAGAGAAAAAGGATTCTGGCAATGTTCCACAGATGGTAGTGTGCACTTTTACATACAGATGAAACGTTGGTGTTCCATGCTGATTTCTTGAGCCAGTGAGAAGGACACCAGTTTTCGCGTTGTTCAGTTTTAGGAAATTGCTTTCCATCCACAGCTGCATCTCAGCTATGCAGTTGCTGATCTGCTGGAAAGTGGCGTGATCGGTAGTTCCTGGCTTGAAGGCGATATAAAGTTGCATGTCATCTGCATCAAGATGGAAGTTTACATCATGGCGTCATGAAGACGGTGTAGGGTACATAGTAAACAAGACAGGTCCGAAGATTGAGCCCTGAGGGACTCCACAATCCAAGTGCCGATGTTCTGATTTGCTCTCGGCTATGATGACTGCTTCAGATCTTGAAATTAGGTAGGAACGGAACCAGTAGAGCACCTCCCCGGAGTTTACGAACCGGTCAGACATCCTTCTCAGTAGCAGACAATGGTCCACAGTGTTGAATGCTGCAGACAAATCCAGTGGTACAAGGAGAACCATCTGCTTTTTGTCTATAGCTGTGAGGATGCCGTTTGTGACCTTGACTAGGGTTGTTTCGACGCTGTGACCTGGCTTATAGGCTGACTGCATGTTTTCTGAAAGGTTGTTGTCACGCAAGTATGAACCGAGACGATGAGCGACGACCTTCTGAAATTTTGGATAGAAACGCATGTTGAGAGACTGGTCTATGGTTACCGAAATACTCAGGATCAAGCGTCTTTTTCTTTAGAAGCGGTGTGATATGAGTTCTTGTTAGAATTTGGGCAGCGCGTAAGACAATTGGCTACTAGAGCTTATCCCACCGCCAGCGTAGACAACTACGCTTGAAACAATAGCGTGATAGGCTTTCTTAAAGGGCTGCGTAGACGCAGATGCAGCAGAACTTGCTTTGTATCGTGATCCCAAGACACTAAATGATGCAATTCAGTACACGCAAACAGCAAAATATAATCATGCCTTTCTGTCTCGATCCAGACCCAGGGTACGACATGTAACATTCAATGATCAAGTAACTCAAGATACCCTCACAGTTAAACAAGTTCAGATAAAACAAGAAGGTAGTGACAAATTGAACATTAATATGGACTGGTCTGAAGTGAATCAGAACATGCAGGATTTACTTCAGCACTTTAGAAACATGGCCCCGTCAACAAAACCAACTTATACTAGTAGTACACGGGACAAAGCAAGTACCCACACCTTACCGGATAAAGTGAACAGAAGTCCTTCACCAATTCAAGAACCTCATGATTCACCAATTCGTAGATACCCAAACACTCCAACGCCTGTTCGTGCCCAATCGCCACCTAGCGAGGCAGCGATGTTTCAAATGCCAACAAATAGGACACTTTGCAAGAGAATGCCCTCTCAATTATTCATCACTCAACCGACTTTCAGCCCCAGCCAATAAAAACCCACCCTCATCTTTGAACTACTAGAAACCGATTGTGTTGGCCAACAATCGGTTTGTAAGAAGACTAATGGCCAACTTAGTGAATCTCATCGAAATTCACGTAACGCAAAACTCAAATATTAGTTTGGTTGTTCCCATCACATTACATGGCGTTCAAGCAGATGCTGTAGTAGACACGGCAGCCCACTGAATTACTAGAACGAGTTTCCTCCTCAACAAAATGAACTCCAAATGTGCTGTGCTCCCCGACTGTAAAATACCTCTGGTCCAATGTAGAACTTTTACGAGTAAAGAATGGGAGTACTGTACTTAAACTGGTGTGAGAGTCCTCCTAGGTTACTTCTCATAATCCCAACAAGAATGAAACAGGAAGTCATGATTCTTTGTCATGATGCAAAATTAGCCGGACATCCCGGAATAACCAAGACGCTACAGAAAGTTAGACAATTTGCTTTCTGGTATGGCATGAGGAGAGATGTGACGCTTTTCGTAAAATCTTGCAAAGAATGCAACAGATACAAGAAACCTTGTAAAAAGGCTAGGGCAAAAATGGCTTTGTATCATGCAAGAGCGCCTGTTGAACGCGTACATCTGGATGTTCTTGGGCCATTGTTTCCCTCACAGGTGGGTAACAAGTACATTCTTATGCTCGTATGCCAGTTCACAAAAGGGATTGAAGCATATCCCTTGCCCGACCAGAAAGCAGACAGAGTAACTAGAACCATAATAGATCAATTCTTTTCGCGTTTTGGGTGCCCCTCGCTCATCCACACGGATCAGGGTAGCAACTTCACAAGTACTCTTCTTCAAGCAGTTAGTGAAATTTTAGACATGATTCAAACACGTACAACCCCATACCAACCGAGTTCTAACGGGCAAGTTGAGAGATATAACCGATCACTGATCAAATGATGAGGTGCTACCTCAAAAGCGAAAATTCAAATTGGGACAAAGACCTTGCAATACTTACAGGTGCAATGCGAGCCCTTCCTAACCAAACTACGGGACTTACCCCAAATCAACTAATGATAAGGAGAGAATTGAGGCAACCTCTTTTCGAAACCGCCAATACTAAGACAGAGTGAAAAGAACCTCATGATTTTGCTGTAGAACTCAGAGAGAGATTATCTGAGGCCCATGCCCTCGCAAGAGAAACTATCGGGGGAGCACAAAGATACCAAAAACAATACTTTGACTACACTAAAAATCAGTCAAGTTACGAACAGGGAGATGTGGTGTATAAACTTAATGGG
Source organism: Evasterias troschelii (assembly GCA_032357145.1). Classification (NCBI taxonomy): domain Eukaryota; kingdom Metazoa; phylum Echinodermata; class Asteroidea; order Forcipulatida; family Asteriidae; genus Evasterias; species Evasterias troschelii. The sequence continues at coordinate 5,741,364 of JAUELU010000022.1, forward strand.
GCAACAAAGTCAGGCCAATCAAGCAAACTTCAGCCAGTCTGGCAAGGACCTCTCCTCGTAACGGAAGTACTTTCGCCCATACTTTTTAAAGTTCAAGGCAGGAAGAGGGAGTCAGTCGTACATCATGACCTTATCAAAAAGTGCGAGGACAGGGAATTACCATTTTGGCTCCTTGTTTGAACCAGAGCTAGAATCACGGGTAGGAACAAGCGTATACACCAAAAGTGGAAGAAAGACCAAAGTTCCTGCTCGCTTAGCTGATATGATTATGTATTAGTGGAATTGTTGACCGGCAAATGTTGGACAACAATCTCAGTTTCACTACAGCAGTTGATACATACTTTAAAAAGTTAAAATTAAGTAGACTGCATTTTATATAACCACTTGTATTTGATTTTTCAGTAAGTAGAAGATGGAGGAAGCAGATTTTATTCCAGATTACAACGAAGACGGATTGCTGGATCCCATCTACGAGTCCCTAGAGCCCAAAGGAGCTCCAATGCAAGACCTTGCAACAAGAGTGGCGGGTTTTGCGAACCACATCTGTTCCAGATTGAAGTTAGTGTCGGCCAGCGAGCTTGTAAACTTCGTTGTCCGGCGTCGGTTGAGCGATGAAGTTTCGGCGTTCAGCCCCGATGAGATTCTTGTGTGGGACACATACGATGCGTTTGTAGGACTGCCTCCCATTCGGGAACGCAGTCTGCAGTTCCCCACTCGTCTCTTTTCGGTGCTGCACTGGAAGACACTTCAACGACTTCTGCTCCAAATCCCTCCCACTACAACACCATCCATCTTACCCACCAGTCAATTCATCGACGCCCACTGTCACGTCGACCGCCTACTCAAAAGGGCTCGTAGTAAAGAGACCACTCTAAGTAAGTTTTTCCAGAAGGAAAGCATCAACACTTTGGGGTTTCTGGGATGCATCGGGGTATTCTGCGACCAAGAGACCCTTGACAACGAAGAATGGTTGGAGGAGATGGTCAACGACGAGATGGTCTTTGCAGCAGTTGGGGCACACCCGAAGCAAACCCATCATCTCAGCGAAGAATCATACAACACTATTCAATGGTTGTTGAACCATCACAAGGTGTTGGCTCTTGGAGAAATTGGCTTAGACTACTCCGGGAATTACCTCCAACTTAAAACGAAACAGCAGGATGCCTTTAGACGGCTACTGCAGTTCGGGGTGGATGCTGGCAAACCAATAATAATACATTGACGGGACGCTGAAGACGACTGCTTTAGAATCACGAGTGAGGTCCTACCCAAGCAATGGACGATACACTTTCACTGTTACACAGGGAATTTTGGGATGGCGCACAAAAATGGTGTTCACACTTCCCAAATTTGTATATAGGGCTGACATTAATTATTTCTTTGTTGGGCACTGGCTCAAAGGAGGTTGCCGAGAACATCCCCCTCCATCGTCTAGTCATTGAGACAGATGCACCCTTTTTCCCACCCAGAAGTCCTTTTAGTAACCCAACAATGGCCAAACTGGTAGCGATGGAAATATCTAAAATCAGAAAGCTTGCTGTTGAAGACATCCTCACTAACTGCCTTTGGAACACTAAGTCATTGTATTCAATTCGTTTATAGAATTTTATTTTTGGATATTGACCAAAATCTAAATTGGCAGTTTGTCGTTTGCATTTGCAGTTGAAAGGAAAGTTGACGTAAATGTTATCAATTAATTTGCACAGTGTAGACAGAACTGCTCAGTCTAAATAATTTTGTAAGTTGTTTCTTATGATCCAGTTGACATAACTAAGCATTATCTTAACTAAATAATGTTTGGGGTTTAAGTACATTTATACGAACCCGTAACAATTAATGGTGTAAAAACTTCCAAGCATGTGGTTTAGTTGAATTGAAAAGAAAAAGAAGTACCTTAAAACACATAAAGTTCAATGGGAAAGGGTAAATATTGTACCATATATTTATTTATTGGTAGATTATCTGCATTAATCATTTATTAGCTCTGTTATTCTTTTTCGCATTAAATTGTTAAATACTCCCCCAACCAAAAAATTGATGGGGAGGAATGTAGCCACGCGGCAGTCTTGCTCCAGTACCCTGTTCACCAATGTCTCTTGATCTCATCACTGATTCTGTTGTCCTGTCCGGGTTGCAAGCGGCGCGAGGCTCATCACACTACAGTTAATGGGCAGGTATGCATCACAACAGTTTCAGGCCAGGACTACTATAATGGTGACAATCAAGGGGATCTGGGTGGAGTTCATTGTGCCATTGTTTGGTCATAATGGCACCAACAATAGAGTCGATATGTTCATTGTGAAGAAGAGTGAGCTCAGTGAAGTTAATTGATCAGGTAATGATCAACATGGGTTTACTGACACTTATTAAACTGGCTACTGCAGGCCTCAAGTAGACCTGACCAAAAAGTGTTTTCCAAAACAGCGTTGTCCAAAAATCAAGACTGAAGTCGAAGAACAGGCTAGTGTGATCCAGATGTTCCAACAAACCAGAAGGTATAAAACTCAAGACCGATACTGGGCGTTAAGATGGTAAAATGTAAGGTACAAGAGAGAGTAAAAAGGGGTCAACCAATTAGGCGCACACACACTTAATTAGGAGATACTTGGTAATGCAAGGTGTCACCAAAATACCTAATGGAGAATTGATTCATGACCAACTATCTGTTTATTGTTAACAAACAATATTTTTACATGTACATGTAGACTCAACGTTATGATCTTTTAAAATTATTTTGACTATCTTTAGCAATCAAATTCCTTACAGTACACACACCTTTGTCAACTTCAAAGTCTTCTCTTTATTCTCCCATATTTGTTTGTGCTGATGTCGCCATTACCTTTGTACACATACTGTTTACATGTACATGAAAGCACAGCAAGAACATTCTTACTCTTTTCAAAACATCCAAATCTCTTCTGTTTAAGTCCCCATTTTCAACAGGTTAACATGCTCATGTTATTATTATAAATGTGAACTTTATCACAAATAGCTCACTGTAGCCTCGCTATGCAACCTGTGAAAAATTAAGTGCTCGCTACATGTAGGTGAACCAGAACCACCGCAGTTAACCCATAGTCTTTCAATAACAAATAATCTGGGTTCATTAATGTACACTACACTAGGGGGTCATTCCGTGTCAATTCAACGCGCTTTTGCACCTGACCGTCACGAATTGAAATTTGAGAAAAAAAATTAACAAATTATACCTCATGCGCAAAAAAATACGCAAAAAAGGGACTTTTGACCTTGATTTGCCAAAAAGGCGTATTTTTCAAAATGCGTAATTTTCCCCCTATTGTTAGATGTAAGCAATGTTTTCAGAAAAAATTTGGGATGGGCACTCTTAAAGTTTTTTAGTTATGATTATGTAAACATTGCTAGTGAGGACAAAAACTCTTAAAATGTATGCATTGTACATGTTCTAATGTACATGTACAGTGTAATGTATAGTTTTTGCGTTGTGTACACTCAATTGATGTTAATTTTGCATTGGGGACAAAGAACATAATTTGTTTTTACCCTTACACCTATGTGTATTATTCACTGTATACTTAGTACTTTCCAGAGCTGTGGGAATAAAAACACAGGCAAGTCACTCGGGTGGGATTCGAACCCACGACTTTTGCACATGCTATCAAATGTAGAGCAGATGTCTTTCCACTAGACCACCCAACAAGCCTGGTGGCTAGAATCAGTTTGAATTCTATGTTTTAACAGAATTTTTAATTTTAAAGTGTGTACCGCAACGATTTTATGTACCTGTGACAAATGAAAGACTTACAGAGATGATCGGCAACCCATGGTACTTCAGCAGCAGTGCTGTAATTGAAAGAAAGGCAGCTTGGTTGGGCCATGTGGCTCGTCAAGACGGATTGGCTGCAGCCGTTGTGGACGGGATGCCAGAGGGCTGGGATGCTATTGTTCAGTTACGTGGGCTGACCAAAGATGTGCATAGACAAAATCTGAGCAGGTTGAGTTTTTGTCCCTACTAGCAATGTTCAAATAATCATAACTAAAAAACTTTAAGAGTGCCCATCCCAAATCTTTCTGAAAACGTTGCTTACATCTTAAGCTAACAATAGGGGGGAAAATTACGCATTTTGAAAAATACGCATTTTCGCAAATCAAGGTCAAAGGTCATTTTTGTGCATATTTTTTGGCGCATGAGGTATAATTAATATTTTTTTTCTCAAATGAGGGACATTTCAAGAGCTTTAAAATGATGTAAATTTTATTTCTGTAGGTTCTTTACTTTTGGAGATAAGAACGCCCAAACATGGCAGGTCATGCTAATTAGTCAAAAGTTTGTTAACCCTCAAATAATAATTGACCAAATTACATTAAATTTCAGTTCTGGGGGTTTCTCAAGGAGTCCAATCAGCACACCGAATTTCATTTCAATTTGTGACAGTCGGGTCCAAAAGCGTGTTGAATTGACATGGAATGACCCAAGGAAAAAGCAACTATGTTAAAAGTATCTTGCTGAAGGAAATAAGTATCAACACTGGGACTCGAACCCACTTTCTGCTGATCAGACACCAGAGCTTGAGTAAGGTGCTCTTAATCACTAGACAATGACACGTCACAATGTCACCATCTATCCGCTACATTGGTGTCTTTAACTTTAGACACACATCGGGAATGTGATGCATCAATTAAATCAACTTAGCACCCTGAAGATTTCAGATTCATTTACAGTGAACCAAATAAACGATGTCATCTTTATAATGTCACATTATATTGTACTGGTGCTTTACAAAAAAGTGCCAAAACATATTATAGTCTACCTTTTGGGGTAAAAAAAATTAGCGGCTAGTACTAAGTAGCATGTACTGTTTTAGCTTTGTATGTCTGTTAGTTACTGCTGGTGTACCAAGCATTGTCACACCAATCAGTATGGTTGTGGATGTGAACATCATCACACGCACCATGCATGAGCTGTACAAGCAGTAGTCCCTGCTAATGTACAAGTCATTAACGTACGAAGCATTGTCACATCCATTCAGTACATGTGTGGATGTGAACATCATCTTATGTACAAGCTGTACAATTAGCAGTAGTCCCTGATGGTAGTCACTAGTGTATGAAGCGTTGTCACATCTAATCAGTACGCGAGTGGATGTAAAAATCATCACACAATGTTTGAGCTGTACAAGCAATAGTCCCTGCTAATGTAGAAGTCATTAGCGTACGAAGCGTTGTCACATCCAATCACTACAAATGTGGATGTGAACATCATCACACGCACCATGCAGGAGCTGTAAAAGCCCCTGATGTGTCCCTGATAGTAGTCACTAGAGTACAAGGAATTGTCACACCAAATCAGTACGTGTGCAGAAGTGAACATCATCACACCATGTATGAGCTGTACAAACAGTAGTCCCTGATGGTAGACATTAGTGTACGAAGCATCGTCACATCCAATCAGTACATGAGTGGATGTGAACATCATCACACCCTATATGAGTAATAGAAACAGTAGTCTCTGATGGTTGTCACTGTTACGCCCAAGCACTGTCATTCCTAAATCAATAGCTGTGTGGATGTAGCCAACTGTCCCACCCAAAAAGTGTGGTTATTATCAGCTGTCTCACACTACATTTATATGAGTTGTGCAGACAGTAGTCTCTGATGACAGTCTCTGGAGTGTACAAGCATTGCCACCCCCATCAAGAAGATGTATGGGTGTGACCACTGTCACAACTATGAGCAGTGCAGCCAGTAGTCTCCGATGACAGTCACTGGGGTGTACAAGCATTGACATACCCAATCATTAGGTGTGTGGGTGTGACCACTATCACAGCTATGAGCAGTGCAGTCAGTAGTCTTTGATGACAGCCACTAGTGTGTACAAGCGTTGTTACACCCAAACAGTAGATGTGTGGGTGTGACCACTGTCACACCCTATATGAGTAGTGCAGACAACAGTCTGTTATGACAAAAAAAGAAATTGCGAGTTTTTATGAATAAAAGAGTTCTCTGTGTCTACTTGGTATTTTATACAGTTAACTATCGAATTGTATTTAGCACATCGTTTTACTTCACACTGCCAAACGTACATGTATTAGTTTTACATATCACATTCACATATGTATCCTTAGTGTCTTTTTAGTAGTTCTACATGTCTATTTTTGTTATATCACAGGTGCATAAAAATAATAAAATTGTTTTTTTCTCAATTATGATTAAAGTAAAGCGCAATCTTTCTATTCTACAATGCTCTAAAGGTCAATTTAAAAACGGTCTCTTTCAAAACTTACTTTTAAAACCTCATGACAACTATAATAAGCAGACATTACATCAGTACATATAGACTCTATACCTCGTGCATACACATGCTTGTAATTGTGCTCAGCCATTAATTTAGCAACATGTAAACTAAACATAAGGATGTCATGGCCGAGTGGTTATGGGGTATAAATGGGTACCTGCAAGGGTAGAGGTTGATATTGTGTTTGAAAAAGCCTTCGGAGCGCCACGGCAGTCCAGGGCTGTATACTCCCCAGGGAGCTGAGAAAGATTAAAGGAATGTTATTGGCCCAATGACCAGGGCACTATTGTAAAGCACACAGAGAATTAAGTGCTAATTAATGTGCGCTATATAAATCGTTAACAAAAAAATATATATAAAAAATGCTTCTTGGATTCATTAAATCTTCATTAAAATCATCCTTAATAATACATCTGTTAAATATTTCATTCACTTCAATCACAAAGATCTATAAGTTGGCTATAAACTCTCCAATCACATATGATGCTGGTCGATAGATTACTACCACTGCTACAGATACACTAGCAATAAATAATCTGAAAAGCAATATATTCAACATTGTTAACTGGCAACATAAGTCTGCTCAAATTTTGTGTTATTTTACCATACACTGCTACACCTCCATGACAATGCTGCTTTAAATTTTCTGTCACTTCGCTGTCGTTATCATACAATAAGTGTCTTGGTTGAACTCATATTGCAATTGATCCTCAACCCATGGTTCAAATGAAATCTGATTCTAAAATATCGATGTTACTTTTCATGTCCATGTTAGTGCTTGCAATCCCTGGATATTTTGCATAGTACTAGTCACAGTATCAGATATACTTGTAGACTATACTTTCATCATCAATAAACCTTGGCATACTATTCAATGCATCAGCTACTGCTTCATTACAATTTATATACTTCTCATCTTCTTCTTATCGTGTCCACACACTAGATACTGCTTTCCTAGCAACATCGTTGTACTCTGCAAGGTCCTCAATTTTGCATTCTTGCTCCAGTAGGGGGCATCTCAGAAGGTGCTCCATAGTTTGTTGCTCTGTCTTACATATGGAGGTCACGTCTTCAGAGTCTGGGTATCCCCACTTCTTTAGAGCACTTTGAACCGGCCAGTTGATGTTCTCTAAGTCTGTTGAGGCACTTCCATTCAGCCCAACTTGAGTCAGCACCAGGAGGGAGTTCTTCTGAAGCACTTATGGTCATGGATGTTCTAGGTGGAAGTTGACCAAGTCTCTTATCCCACATGGCAGATCGGAGAACCCCAGCTTCTGCACTTGGTTTGACTTTGTTGAGGAAGCTTTTCCTGGACTTGAGTAGATTTTAAGCAGGTTCGTGGCTGAATAGAGGGTTTTGCTCATCTGTGGTCTGGCGATAGCGTTCTCTGCTGCTTGCCGCACTGCGTCGAACATCAGGTGGCGCTATACCAAGTATGTATAGGCTGTCAGTTGGTGTTGGTTTGAGGCATCCGGTGATAAGTTGTCATGTAGCATTGATGGCTGGGTCAATCTTTTTAGCGTGGGTAGGGTTACGGTTAGATCTTTCCCAGACTGGGCGCGCATACTCTGCAGATGAATAACAAAGGGCTCTAAGGCCGTTGATCGTAGAGTGTCTGGGCTGGCACCCCATCTTGTTCCAGTAAGTTTGCTGACAATGTTGTTTCTTGCACAGACTTTGGCTTTGGTCTTCTCAACATGGGTTTTGAAGGAGAGGCAGCGGTCTAGGGTGACACCTAGGTACACTGGATGATCACAGCTTCTAAGAGGAGCCCCAGACAAGGAGACGTTCAGTTGGCGTTTGGCTTCTCAATTACGCAGATGAAAGGCACATCACCTTCTTTGTTACATTTATACTGAATTACACTCGAGGGCAAACTTATTCGAACATGATTGTCTCCAACAGGTACAAACTCAACCTTTCTATAACAACAACAAAGGTAAACGGCTTCTTGGGCAGATACCTCACGGTTTTGCAAATACACACTACCATAGCTTAGCATCCAGGTTTACCTTTTCAGCATGCTTCAACAATAATCCTATCTCAATTTCAGCTTTTGACATATAAGAAACTTTATAGGTAGCAGGTAACACATGCGTATACATCACTGATAAATTGAATGTCCATGTTTGCATTCTCAACAAGTCAGGATTATACTGATTAACCCATACATCTTGAGGTTCTTGTTTCAATATAAAGCTTACTTTCTCAGTTAACACATCATTTGCCTTCTCAAAATCATCCAGTGTAATTCCAATGGCTCTAAATATTTCCTCAGTTGTCTTGTACTGAAAAGTCTCATCATTGACTGCATTCTACTCTGATTTCAGCAATTTTTTGGCATCATCTTCATTACTAGTCTTATTGTAAGACACACTACAATCATCAAAATCTACAGGTTCTTGGTTACAAACACAAAATGTCTTTTGTGATGGTGGTCTTGGAAAATTAAAACGACACACTGTTCCTTTCTTCTTACATGATTTAGAATGTCTCTTACTATGTTGCTGCACATTACTTACAATTTCATTCAACTCTTCATCTTCTTTCCCTGGCAATGCCCAACTCGCATATCTGTCAACAAGCTGTGCTACATCACTATTACACTGTGTGCTCAACTTCAGTGCACCTTCAATCCAAAATAGAAAATGAGTATGTGGTGAGCCTCTTTGCTGGAATTCTACTCTAGAAAAGAAATCTTTCACTTTCCCAATAGGTGCTGCTTTGGACAGTATCACATCTTTCAAAAATGTATAAAATCGCCTGTCAAAAATTCTTGCCACAGTTACAGGATTACTCCTCAGTATAGTACATTTCTCATTCCATTCCAGATCATCTATTCTTCTAGAATCACCTTGTTGTCTAAGTATTGTATTCAAAGTTCAGGCCATCTCATATCAGCTGCAGAAAATGAACAAAAGCCCCAGTGTCTAATCATTGCTAATACATCTTTCTGAATTGATTGCCACTATGGGGGTGTACCTCTAATTGGCTTCAAAAACTTATCCACTATAAGATTTTAACACATTCTTCAAATTGTCCTTGTCATTAGGCATATTAGCTGTAACTTTTCGACCATCCCTGTCTTTCTAACAACTTTACGAACTGCAATAGAAACACTGGAAATTACTTGGTTAATTTCCAACAGATATTGAGCATAAATATGTATTGTGTACTTTTTGCAAATTGGTTTTCAGCATTCATCAATCTGTTGTGTAAGTACCTAGAAAGAGTGAGCCTCACATTACGTTCATCACTAAACACAGGTTGACCGTCTGGAAATAACAGTGGGAAACATGTAGCTTCATTACTCTAATTCTAATTGGACTATTTCCTTCACACGGTGCAACACATTACACATCGAAATAGTGATCCAGAATTTCTTGTCCTATATCTGCTGGCTGTAAGCACGTATCTGATGGTATACAACGTAAACAATCTTCATCAGTTTCTTCAACATTGTCATCTTCAGCATTATCATGTACTTCATCTCCAGCCTTGTCTGTATCACATGTATCTTCTGACAAAGTACTCTTCCCTTCTGTATCAATCTCTATCTCAATATACCATTTATTAATATGTTTTAAATAACTTAAAGCTCTCTCTCTATCTGTTCCTTGTTTACAAACTGATACTCATACCATCCTTTATATGACAATTTCTTCTTGAGCTTCACACGGATCATCTGATCATCATTATGTGGACGAGGTAATGATTTCACTGTTTCTGTTACATTTGACGGTACACAAACCACTGGGCCATGTATTCCATGCTGACCACCTTTTGGTAATGCCATTAATTTTAAGAAAGGAATGTTTAAAGCAATCAAGTGTTCTTCAAATCTGTTTAAAACACTCAACTCCTCTGGAATATCTACAAGTTGTAAATTATTATAAGAAGCTTCTGCAGGAATCTTGGCATTTACTAATTTCCGGTCACATGTATGACAAATCCAAAGACAACACCTGCTTGATTCTGATACAGCACACACCACTTCACATTTGTCATCACATATGTGACCCGCTCTACGAAAAAGGCCCTTAAGTCGTGCGAAGTCAATCCACGCTACAAGCCATTCCATGTTGGTGGAGAGATTTTTTTTTCCACAAATCGATTTTTTTTTTTTACCCTATTTTCCAACCTTGATGTCTAGTCTTTCATAATTTTAAATCAGGAAGGTTGATTTTGATCAATAAAAGTGAAAAACCATGTGTTTTGTGTTAAGGCTTTACGTGGTTTGGTACGATCGATTCCGTTTGAGGTTACAAAAATGCCGATATTCTCACCTCGACAATGCTCTCCCGCGAACCCCCCTATTATAAATTTGGTATCATCTTGAAGCTTACGACTAACTCTTTTTATAAGGGTAACATGCAAATGCAATGCAGGTCATTTTTGCCCAATAAACAAACCGCGCTTGTTACTAAGGACGTGAACATATCCTGTCACATGTTTCAAACAGAGCGCAGTGATTGGTCGAGCCGCCAAAGATTGATCTCCCACATGCGCTGTGGTCTCTTTTCATGACTTCCTCGGAACACGCACGACGTAGCTAGCATTGTGAGTGCCACAATGTTTTTCTGCACATGAGCAGATGCCATGGGTTAGAGTTGATCTGATGGCGAGTCGACTTCTTTCCGTCAAAACATCGTCCGTCAGGGATTGTTTATCTCCAACATCACTGATTTCATACTTTCTTTCGTGATTAAGTTGATTGAAGTTGCAATGACTCCAAAAATACCACTATCATGCTAAAGCTTTTTAGGATCTTTGAAACGCAACGATATTCACAGAGCAGAGCTCTGAGAACAGAGTATAATTATTATACATGTCTGGTTTCGTTGTATGACGACAGCACGGAAGACGACAACATGGACCAAGTTTCAAGTGATACTTCTTGGATTAATGTTTAGTTATTGTCTAAAATACAAGCAGCTGAACTTTAAGTAGGTTGCCCTATCACACGATAGAGACTGTAAAGTCTAACATGTGCAAAAACAATTGGTTCTTTTAAGAGCCGTACGTCAAAAAGAAATAATAATAAATAGTGTATCAAATTGACGACTTTAAACGCCAGGTATTGAATAAAAACATCAATATAGAAATGAATGATCACACAATTCAACTGCGCCCTCTTTCGTGGGATATTTATTAAATAGCGCTGGTAAATAAAATTGGTCACAAACGTCCGTCCGGGGGCACTACATTAAATTAATGGTCATTTGATTCATGAGGCGGTTTGCTCTGTGAAAGTAGCTCGGAATGTTCGTCGTTCGACGGTAGTCCAAAGATAAGCTCAGTGCAAAACTTGCGCCCGTGTCTGTCGGAACCACATTGCTGACTGTTGCGCCTGTAAGATTTAAATCGATGAAGCTTGATTCACTATCTCGAAAACTAGTTTTCAGAATTGTATCAAATTTATAACATTCTATTTTTATATGAAAACAGCCAAAAAGTTTCATAGTAATCCCATGACGAAAAAAACATCTGGATTTTCGACACGCTCTTTTGTAAGAAATAAAGTTTGACACTAGGCCTTCAGTTTGTAATATTACGACAACTCGCGATTAGAAGCCATTTTGTTCCCCAAGAAACGGGGTGCAAGATTAGTCTGCCCATTGGGTTGTGCTGCATTTGGAGACAACATGGCGTCCAGCAACCACGTGACCAAAGAAAACTG
>JAUELU010000022.1:5800146-5810550 GCA_032357145.1 Evasterias troschelii
ATGTACATGTGTCACCTACACTACAGCCTGACGGTGTACTGCAGAACTGAAATAGACCCCTGTACTGAAGACGTCACGCTTTGTTTACATGTGCGCGGCTTTCCTGTGGACATGGTGGAGTTTCAATTTCAATCGCTGGTCCCCACTACACTAAAAGAGTTCATGTATGTAAACAAAGCATGAAATCGTCAATACAGGGGTTTATTAATGCTTATGGGATGGATTAAAGATATGAATACACCAATGCTGACTTGTTAAAATGGTCCACTTTATATTTGAAGATGCTAATGGAGGTGTGTAACACCGTGTTACATGAAAGTGGTGTAAATGTTACATCCACACCACCGTCCTGAAAGAAAACCAATGTCCCTTTATGGGAGTTTTCAGAGGAAAGAAATAAAATCCTTTGAGCTTGTTGCACATGTAGGACAATTTCCAGAAATATGGTCATAACTTTTATTTAAAATGTTACTGAAACAAACAAATTTGTCTTGTTTCATATTTTATTTGGGTCTTTCAATCTATATAAAAATTATTTCCTGAAAAAGGGCCTTCTCAGGGATTATTTTAAAGTGCATCAATGCACAAACATTTGTTCAACTGAATAATTGCAGAATATTTTAGGTATCACTTTTTGTGTCAATGTTACGTCCACAATTTCTGTGACAGACCATCATGCATGGTACCCTAACAAATTTCATGTGCATCTTCAACCTATAATTGTTTCTAAATTTTGAAGTATGATACATTCCTTGTCTGGAAAACCTTTTGAACATTTTGAAAAATCCACTATCATGTCACACTTTGTTTCCCAACCTGATGGAATGACCCATATGCATTTTATAACAAATGGTTACAAAGGCTTTTCATAGACCAACTCGCCCAATCCAAGGCAACGTGTCCCTTTAAGTTGACTGACACAAAAACATTGTGTTTCCCACATGTTGCTTTAGATACACCAGGTGTCACCTCAACCCATTGATTGACCATGTGACACAATGACCTCATTATTGATAATATTAGCCATGTGGTTAAACTATGACAGTCACCATCTAGAGAGAGGTCATTGAGAAATAAACATCCACCAATACCTTTCAGAAGAAGAGAGATTTGTATCTATCTTATTTACTTGACATAACCTTAACATGTACAAATAATTGATAGACTACAGAGCAGCAGTCAGTGATTGGAACAACTGAAAAAAGAGGGAGGACTGACTGGCTCTGGCAAGGTTGGGAGGGGACAGGCTGGGTGGGGGCAGGCTGTGTAGGGGCAGGCTGGGTGGGCAGGCAGGCTGATAGAGCAGAGCTTGATGGAGGGGGCAGGCTGGGAGGGCAGGGCAGACAGACTGGGCCTGGAGGCAATTATGTCATCAATCAGGGTACTTGTATGTAAATGCCTCAAAGTGCAAAGTAAAACACCATTCTGTGAATATGATCCCTGTCTAATTACTTTTCCATTAGGGCTGGTGAATATCTCCCCTTCCGCTTCTTCAAGTAAAAGCTTGTGCAGTATCACTGGTTAATTAACACAAGCACTTAAAGAGCAGACAAGGAATCAGCATTGACTATTTTGACCAATACATGGACATGAAAATATGCAAAACAAACAACTCTTTCCAATTTATTTGGACTTGATGTACATGTACATGTACATGTACATGTACTACGTGTAACAGATATCCAAGCACTTAAATGCACTCCTTTAAAACTAACCTTGCATTAACAATTCCAACATTTTATGGTAATGCGCAGAAGACAAATTCAACAATCAACAAAATTTTAACCTTGCAGATGTCATGCAGTGTTACGCAGCGGAACAGCTCCTGTTTTCGTTAATTTTTTAAATTTGTTGTTGTCTTACATGAACCGGAAGTCATTGAAATAACGCACAGTTCGTTCTAAGCGGCATTGGTGCAATAATGTGTCTAAAACAAGGATGTCATGCTGCGTCATCACCTGTCACGTGACATCATCTATAATTATAATTATTATAATTTAAATATTTGAAAATGCGTATCAAATCAGCCACAAGAGACCATAGGATTCTGTTTGCAGGATTGGGTAGGGATTAATTAGGGCTTCATTTTATTCAGTGTGCGTGACCTCAGATAATGGCAAGTTCTTGTCAAATTTGTAATGACGCCATGATGATGTAATCACACGATTTTTATATATATATATTTTTTTGCCCCTTTAAGTCATCAATTGCTAACAAAAACATGCTTTAATCAAAATTCTTTTTTAAACAGGCTTGATACATCATAACTGCTTTGAATACAAAAAGACTTTCATATTCACTTGAGTAATTTGAAAATATTATCAGCGAAACAGCTCTGCATTTGTGCACAAATGCAAACAGCTGTAGTGTTTTAATTTTTATTCTTCAGACTTCCGGAAGTCATTGAAATAACGCACAGTTCGTTCTAAGCGGCCTTTTGCATAGTTCCTAAAGAGCAATTGCGATCAAACTTTCAGGGATGAAAGGCATTGGTGCAAGAAAGGTCCTAAAAAAATCAGCCACAAGAGACCGTAGGATTCTGTTTGCAGGATTGGGTAGGGATTAATTAGGGCTTCATTTTATTCAGTGTGCGTGACCTCGCGTGACCTCACGTGACCTCTACATCTGGTTCTTCCGGTCGAAACCAGAAGTGCCCTCGTAATTCAAAAGTGGCAAAAGTTGTGAAGTTGCTTTTAACGATGTTAGTGTGCGGCAAGGATGAACTTTTTAAAAAAATACCAATGAGGTCATACATGTAATAAACAAGAGCGCCCTCTAGTGGCAGGAAAACTGTTCAAATTGCACTTTAAGAAGATGTGTGTGGAGAAGTTTTTTGTCACCGCTTCAAAATTAATACACATGATGACCATTAGGCAGCCAACATATGTATGAAGTTTTAGATTGATTACGTCATCAGGGGTCACGTGACATGACATTTAAATTGCACTTTTTGAAGTTGTTTATCTCCAAAAGTGTAGGTCTGATTACGTTGAAACTTGGCGAGTTGTAAGATAATGGCAAATTCTTGTACACCTAGTTATGACGTCATGATGACGTAATCACATGATTTGTTATGATTTTTTCATCTTTGGTCCCTTTAAGTCATCAATTGCTAACAAAAACATGCTTTAATCCAATTCTTTTTTTAACAGGCTTGATACGTCATAAATGCTTTGAAAACAAATTTACGTCATCATTTGTCTGGTTAAATAACCTTAAAGGTACAGTTTTACAAGATATATTGACCATTAATTCGATCTCACAAGGCATTAATTATTGTATAATTAATTTGATTATGTACACACTACACTAATTTGATATTCAGATAAGTAATTTGAAAATGTTGTTAACGAAACAGCTCTGCATTTGTGCACAAATGCAATGTCACGTGTCTTGTTTGGTTTATTTTGCTTACAGCTTAAAGGCAATGGAGAAACGGCTTCCTCTGAAGTAAAGTAGTTTCTGAGAAAGAAGTTATTTTCCACGAATTTGATTTCAAGACCTCAGAATTAAATTTTGAGGTCCCGAAATCAAGCATCTAAAAGCACACAACTTTGTGTGACAAGGGTGTTTTTTCTTCCATTATTATCTCGCAACTTCGATGACCAATTGAGTTCAAATGTTCACAGGTTTGTTATTTTATGCATATGTTGAGATACACCAAGTGAGAAGACTGGTCTTTGAAAACTACCAATATTGTCCAGTGGCTTTAAGAAAATAATATTTGTCAGGATATTGAAAGACATGGTGGTGTAGACTGGAGGAGAACAGAAAGCCACAAGTCCAACCTGAAGGAGACAGGCAAAAAAAAATAGTCCTTTATGTTTTTTTCCCCTCTGAATCAAAATGTATAACTGTCATCGTTAGCTCAAAACTCAACTCTCAAAACAACTTTCAAATGAAATGAGATCGGCTTTAAGAACACCATTCTCTTATATGGGTATATAGAGCAATGGGTAAGGGCAAGGACTAACACTGCTGAACAATATCAGAATAATTTGTTTCATCTTTGACAGCACAAAACTGAGGAGGTAATTATTTCTATAAACTACCTTGTTGAATGTTAGCAAGGACAATGGAATGTGGGAGCTACACAGAAAGGGCAAGAACTCCTGGACTTGTACAAGTACATGTATGACAACTAAACAGGTGTTCATTCTGTTCTCATCAATGACACAAATCCAATTATCTTCTAGCTCCTATCTCCCATCCATCTTTTCACCAACTTGCCTTTAGGTTGTTCAAAACTACAATCGCTGCCAAAATGCTTTGGCCATGTGACAATAAACATACCCTCCCTTACTCAATGTTGCTAACCACAGCTGGAGAGCAGACCGCGCAATGAGAGCCAACATTGAACGGGGGCTGGGGGCAGGGGCCTAACGAGATATGGTCGGGATTAAAGGTCTTATCCAAACTGTCTTCGAGAATGAAATTTCAAAAAAGTTTCTCCGCTTCCATGTGACGTCCTCCTGGCTTATATGAGTAGTCACTGTCTGAAATAATGGCTACAGCTGTGCCTGCGTTAATGTGCACTGAAGCATAGGAGACTCGTAGCAACAAGACTCATAGCAACAAGCTTAGCAACAGCCACAGCCGCAGCAGACAATTCAGACACAGCTCTAGACAGCTTACAGAGGTTCCACCTAATACAAACATCTTATTCTATTGAGGGTTATTTTTAGCTGCTTTTCTCTGAAGCCACTGACGTTATCACCCATGGTACTTGTCATGTTCTCTCTGGGCTTTTGAAATATTTCATCAATTTTTAGAGAAATATTGTTCAACTGCAACAACCTAGGTTGTCAAACCAAGGTGTAGGCAGCTTATGATAACTAAAATAGGGTCCATGATGGCTCAGGAAGTAAGCCAGTCTTACCTGGGATTTGTTTGCTTTCAATGTTATTATCCCTTTGTTCATCTCCCTTGGTGTTGATACAAGATGAAAAAATACTGTGGGCTATTGAGAAGACAGAAACCAGGCCGGGTCCACTTGCTGGAAATACCTGACAGGATCAGACAAAACTGCCAGTGCAATTGTTTATAATGCAGTAGTCATCTTTAGGAGATTCGGAGCTTGGGTACCTGGGTATGTTCATTTGTTGCACAATTTGAATGCGTTGTTGGATGAAGGTGTTTAGAGGGGGGGGGGGGGGTATGTTACTGAGCAAAATTTGAAAACGGTACGAAGAATTATTTTCGAAATTGGGCTTTTCTGATTTATACCCTGTTTATCCTGTTTAAACCAACAGTTTGTGTGAACTTTTGAAAGTTGAGACAGAATCAAATATGGGTAAAATGAATTTGTATATTATACACTATTGATGTACAGTTGCAGTTGGACCTAAAAGGTTTATCCTTTCAGGAGGCAACAAACATTATAAAATAAAAACAGCTATGTCTCCTCTCCTGTTACTATGACAACAGCCAAAGATGTCATCAGATTGACATTGAGTGTTGATTTTTAGTGGCAGAAAAGGAAAAACATTATTAGGTGATCTTACATTATAAATAGTCGCCCTCCCCCCTCGCTAATTATGATCTTAATTTCCCATCAGATTTTAGCTCAAAAGGTCCTTTATTTCTCAAAGGTGTGTGATTTGTTAGTAGTCGATTCTCATTTAAATTTTGATGTCAGTATCAAGGGATGAACAATAATCTACTTACCAAATAACAACAGCCTTCAGAATCCCACACAAAACCAAGCATACTAGTATTTATTTATAATTTTTTTATTTTGTTGCTGTCATAACCTCCTAATTACCGTAATTTTGTGCAGATAAGACGCGTCTTATCTGACCTTTCAGACCAAAAAATCATGACTGCGCCTTGTATTCCAGTGCGCCTTGTCTGATGTTGCTTAAGATCAAAATGACCGCAGCCGACGTGCAAATTATATAGTTGCAGTCAGGTTAATAATGCGGTCGCCAACCATCAACTCACCATGCATTGTTGACGTAGTACATATCAGTGCTCAACTCTCCAGACAATGTCGCCATATTTTTATTCCAACAATGACGCAATGGGTTGAGCCACCTTTGTGGCCATATGTCCCTATACATAACGACTGCGAATTCATTCCAACAATGCAGCAACGTGTTCATCCCTTCCTTTATGGCCGCGATTTCGTACCGAAAATACTGCATTCAGATTTATGGATGTATCTAAACGTTTGCCGAACTCATACACCCAACATCTATTGTGTGAAAGGTGAACAACAGAAACCCCAATAATATCACGTCCCCATCGGAATAGACTTCAAGGTTCCAAGTCTGTGATCGTGGTTTTTATTTGTCCTAATAGCCGATATATTATTAGCTGAAACAGCGCCCTCTTGTGGACAAACCTCCGTCTTGAACCGAATTAGAGCGCGTGATAGCCAATTTGTGGGGGAATTTTGTGTGGCCAATGCAGAGAAATAACCGCAGTCTCAGACTTGAAATCAAGTTTACCATCGGAATGGCAGGAGATTATTTCCGTATGGTTGCGCCGCGCCCTCTGTTGAATAAACTCCCTTCAGCCCTGTGGTAGCGGCAGTGCGCCTTGTCTGTTGACGGTTGAATTTTTTTTTGTTATTTCACGGCCCTGCGCCTTGTGCGCCCGCGTCTTATCCGCACGAAATTACGGTATATCAACAACCAACCAAATAAATACTGGCTGTACCCTAAAATAAATCATCCCATTCCAAATACACTTAAGAAAACTTCATGCAAATTTATCAAAATAACATGCAATTTATATACACTGTAAAGTCTAATTTTTTTTTAATAAACAAATTAGTTCACTGGAAATTCTACCACTCATTTATGATGATGGTGAGAGTGTGGGCATACCTCGATTGTAATGGAAGAACCCATAGTTAGTAGGGCGGTTATAAGCAAACAAGCCCATAAACCTAGGTTCATGCAGAAGAACTACGACATCAATCTCATCTATCTAGAATATAAAGAGCAGTAAAATAGAATGACTACAAAGAGCTATCAGAATAAAAATCCACTTATTCCCAACTCATCATTATCTTGCATCAATATAATTATGAATCCATAGGTTTCAACATTAGCCCACCCCATACCCTTCCCCAAAACAAGACTGATAATTTGACTGATGCTTTATTGCATGTGGATACATACAAACAAATAAACCCACATGAAATTAATGAAAAGAGAATGGATGGCCTACAAATATGATTTATTTTGATTGGTTGAGAGATGAGTACATGTATGTGTAGTAATTAATGCTGTGCACAAGCTGAAAGATTCAACTGGTTTTCAAGGAACTGCTGTTGCAAAAACACATTATTTAATCAATCATTCACAATGTCAATTTATCTAAAAGCCTTTCATTTTAAAGATGGCAAATGTTTCACATAAAAAAAGTCTTTCTTAAAATTACCTTGTAATAATACCCCACTATTGATCTTTTCACATTTACTTGTAACTAGAGATCCATTGTATTGCTACCTCCAAGAAGCTTGGATGGAAGTAACTGAAATCAGACATGCAACTTTGCAACTAACCATGCTTTGATTTTCAGTTTTCTATCGCATATGATTAACAAAAAAACCGAGAGGAAATCGGCTGAAAAGTTGCAATCCTTTGTCATTCAAAGAAAATAAGAAAACTAAGGCCTCTCCCCAAACATCAGCTTGGGCTCCATCATTAATTGTAGAGCAGTGCAAATTGTGCACGGCGTTTCCAGCATGGAACCGTAGACGGAGCCAGAGACAGAGCCAGAGAGACAGACAGAGACAGAGCAAGAGCCAGAGACGGAGACGAAATCAGAGCAAAGCCAGAGCCAGAGCCAAAGCCAGAGAGATACAGGCAGAGACACAGACAGAGACAGAGCCAAAGACAGAGCCAAAGACGGAGCCAGAGACAGAGCCAAAGACAGAGCCAGAGCAAAGCCGGAGCAAGAGACACAGACAGAAACAGACACAGAGCCAGAGACAGAGCCAGAGACGGAGCCAGAGACGGAGCCAGAGCCAGAGCCATAGCCATAGACGGAGCCAGAGATGGAGCCTGAGCCACGATTTGAAAAAAAGCCCCAGGTAGATTCATGATCTGTCTTGAACTCTTACATTATTTTCACTGAGAATTATAAAGCATCAAGTTTCCCCTTCCCCAAACCCTGACCCAAGGCGTTGGACTTCAATCATGTTCGGGCAAGTCTTCTTTTATGTCCATCAGCAAAAGATAAAAACAACTGCAAGAATCTTTTTGAAGGGCATCAATGTCATGACCTGGGCAACGGAGGGCGGAATACAAATACCTCTTAAGAACAATCTAAAAATAAATTTCCCCCATCTCAGAAAACAACTTTTATTTGTAAAAATCCTATGGGTGATATAATTATTGGTCTATATTAAAACGAAGGACGGACAGTGAGATAGATTTAGGGAGGTATCAGGAAAACAACCCAATGAAACAAACACTCAAAGGTTGTCAATAGTTACCACCTCCAGTATAAGGAATTCAACTAAAACCAAGCATGTTAATGAAAAAGCCTGGACAGGCTTTTGTTAATGTTTCCTTGTTTGTGACACGGCTACTAAGCAACGACCATTCATGTCAATGGCTGCTGGGCTATTTATTACTGGGTCGCGATGTGTTTGAGGGTACTGCTACTATACAACGACAACGCCCAAAGGAGAAAAACACCGCCAAATATTAACCATATCCAATCATAATGGAGGAAAATGTCAGTGTGAATGCCAACGGAAGACATGTCCCATGGTTATGTACATGTACTTTATAATAATACATTACTATGTTGTTTACATGATTCAACGGGAGGATGCCAGCAACATAACAAACATCGACGCTGAGTGCTCTTCCCCAAAATGACAAACAACCAGGTTTTGTAATTCAATCAATGCAAGATTGAATGATTGGTATTCATGCGTTATACAATTTGTTCGATGTGTCCTAGCTAATCATTATGCACAATATGTTTTTGTTAATTTATTACTTTAAGTGCATTTGAACAAGTTTTGCATGTTAATTAGTTATCGTTTTAAAGAATAAGCACAAATGGTATTATTGTTGCTTGTTTCCTCTACCCAAGTGGTCATGATTACTAATCCTTGTTAATTAAAATGTGATTATTTTTCTTTTCAATCTCATTTTGTTTATTTTAGCTTTACTTTGACAAGGCTGTGCCAAAATAAGAGAGTAAAGTGGGTGATTAGTATTTGTCAAAGCAGAGTCATGATGTGACGTAATTAATATGTTTTGTTCAAAAGGTTGATGCTCTATTTAAGTCATCACATCCAATCATTTCTCTTTTAACTTTAAAATGCTCGCAAACCATCATGGTGAAATAATGTTTAGCTTTTGTTTGGACAATGGTTTAAAAAATTATGAGACTCTGTTTATGTTTTAATAATGTTTTGTTTTTTGTTTTTTTCCAAACACCAAGTTTAAGAGTAGCATTCTTAAACATCAGACATTTTAATCTGACGTGATTACAAATGAAGGTATAGGTGACATAGAACCATGAGCAAAAGGGGTGTCAGCAGAATTGACAAATCAATTTAATCAAATTTTGATCAACTTTTTTACTGAGAGATTCAAGAACCGAAGTGATCAGACTCTTCTTGAGACAAAAAACATGTTGATCACCAATTAAGTCACACACAATAATAAGATGGCTCCCATCAGATATCCTACATCAAAGATTAATGCAGTAATATAAAAAAAACGCCAACAACTAAAAAGAAAAAAGCTTGAACTTTGGCTCAGGTTAAGGGTCCAGTGACTTGGAACAAATGCACACAGAGACAAAGCAGTAACCGAAGCTGTAAGGAAAGCCATTGTTTCTGAAAAGGTTTAAATTCAGTATAGTTTCCAGAGGTTACCCCTTCCTACAGACGGCCTTGACTTGTAGAGTTCATTGAGGTCATCTAGTCTTGCTGTTGTCTGTCGCCATCTACTGCTGGAAAACAGATGGTGCTAGAAATAGCTAGAAATAGAGAACTTACATGTAGGACACTCTCAGGGTTCTGCCCAGGATTTGTTTAGTGCCGGAAAGTTTTTGTCCTAGTTAGCTATAGTACGGTCAAGTCAATTTCCTTTCGCTCGTGCAAGAAGTGGTTACACACGTGCGCCCTGCAGCTGTGCCTTGAATGTAGGCAATCAGTGCGCGCACGCCTTTACCGCCATGGGAAAACAATTTACAGCATATACATGTATTGCATGGTGCTTACTCTGCAGTTCATTTCCGTTGTATTAAAGGCTATAGAATAGGGTACACACCGTGATGAAACTGGTATCATGTTTTTTCCAAGCGTAAAGCTATAGCGTGACTGGAAACCATTGCGAAATCAATGGGGTTTCGTGCGTTGGATATAATGTACATCGTACAGGCGGGAGTGATGCTTGATCCTGGATCATTAAAATAGACTCA
>JAUELU010000022.1:5883858-5893912 GCA_032357145.1 Evasterias troschelii
TTCATTTAATCCCATTGTTCTTGTGCATCATGCATAAACTAACAATAGATTGTCTCATAAAGACCCAACACACTACTGGCCTTGTACGAATTTGCGGCTATACGGCTAGATTTTAAGTTGAAGTATACTATCTCCTAACAACAACCTCAGCAACAACAGCCGTAGCTGTAGCCGCCAATGTGGATATGACCTCAATTGAAGTAATAAAGCCAAAATCGTGGCGTTACTCCAAACTTCAACTAATCTATTGTTCTCGACATCCCATGGCAATGGGTTTAGTACAGGATTAGTAATAAACAGTGGCACCGGGGCACGCTCTTCTGTTTCAAATTTGACCGTATACGCCTAAAGAGTTATTATTTATATTATTTGTTTTCCTCTTTGAACAGGGCCATGCGGGCCTGCAGACATGAATCCATATATGGCTCCATTAGTGGATGAGTTGACAGAATTGGAAGGCGGTGTCTGTTGTTTTGATGATGCAACAGGAGATTTCTTCAGACTAAAGGCCTGTGTCATCATGGGGATATTCGATAACCCTGGTTCATCTAAGGTTCTGAAGCTTGCATCTCCTGGCTCCATCAACAATGCCTGCAGACAATGTACTATAAAGGGTAAGTGTTAATCTCTTTTTGTGGTTTACATCTATTAAATACTGGTCGATAGTTGCATAACGAAAGCAATAATTGGTGTTGTTGGGCATACATTTATAAGAAGCAGAACGAAAGTTGTGCAAGTGTTTGGCAAATATTTGTGCGAGTGGTGGAGTGGCTGTGACCGTGTCGTCTCTCTTAGACTAGTCTTGGTCCAAGACGTCACTATCCTATACACGTAACTATCTTATACAATAAAATGTGTGATAACCCGACAGAGGGCGCGCTTTCCGTTCTTGAATTTATCGGTGCGGCTGACGGTTGCATACCTGCCAACATTCGAAACCCAGAAATAGGGACAAGCCTGGCCGGGGTCCAGGGGTCACCAAGGCGGGGTACTGTGAATGAGTGTTTTCTTCCAGGGGGCTCTGCATTGCAGGGGACAGTGCCCCCTGGAAGCTAACAGAACTACACAGCTTCCAGAGTCATTTGGGGGCTAAACATTAACATAAAGTAAATTAACTTTGAATGTGGAACTACTCCATAAAAACAATACATTAGTTCATTATTATTTGATAACACAGCTTTTCACCACCTTTCTATTGGTGTAGACCTTTGTATGTGGATTTTTTTGCTTGTTTTAGGAGGGCTGGACTGTATTTTGTGTCGAAGCAAGTTTCCCTCTTTCCCAGCATTGCTTGCTTGTGAGTGATCAAGCTGCTCAATGTAGATGTACTCATACTGGCTCGTTCCTTTGTCTTGTTCTTGCCAACGACTGAGAACACTCGTTCACAATCAGCATTGCTATGAAATACTGTCAAAACCATCTACATCACTGAGGCAAGCAGCTGGTACTTTCTTGTGCTGTTGGTGACATCTTGAAGTAGGCCTATTTCAGACCACTGAGTATCAATTCTGCATTCAGGTTTGTCCACAATGTCATTGTCCACTTGATATTCAAGAAACTGTTGTTCCAGTTCATCCATCTGGTATTCAGTGATGAAATTGAATCGCTGTACAAAATACTCAACCGAAGAGAACTGCACTTTGGTCCAAGACTTGGGCATGAATTAGAAGATCTTCACCAAAAGGGTACTTGTCTATCATGTACTGGCTTGATGCAATGTAAAACTCCTTCACATCTTTGTAGATGCTGCAAATCTAACTTTCCTTCATTTTGAGCAATAAATGTTTTACATTCATGACCGATCACAATTTCTTCTTTGGTCTTGTGATTCTCTTTTTTGGCAATGTCCAACTTTGTTAAATCTGCAGCATCAAATATAACATCTGGCTTGATGAATTTGACCAAGACACTTCTTAGCTGCTCTAGAAGGATTTATTCTGTGGATCTGAGGCTCGTCTCTTTGCAGCAACTTTTATAGGGAAACCAAACATTTGTTTTACAAAATAGAAACCGACCTAAAATTTGGAAATCATTCAATGAACTTGCACACAAAGACACAATGAATTTAGTGCTGTCACCAAAAGTTAAACATTAATTTGTAAATAACACTTTTATTGCTCAATACAATCAAATTGAGACTACAGTTTAGAAACAATAACAAGAGTAAAACATTAAAACTCACAAAGGCCAAGGGCCCCAGGCTGCACTGAGAACTCATGCCATGCTCTGATAATGAATCACTGTATAAAATATTGAACAAAAATGTTAATAAACAAATAAAACACATCTAAAAAGCAAAAGTTATTTTAAAACAATGGATTAAATGAAACTATGAATGTTAGTTTTGAGACATTAGTTTTAACTTAAAACTTTTTGCATAACTCATAACATAATATTGTAGCCAGTTGAATGATGGGTTTAACATAACATTTTATTTGGATATGGCCAATAGATGAAGCATAATTCATGAATTTAACATTGTAGTCAGGGTTGTATTGAAATAATTTTTAAAACAACTCATAAAAATGCTACTATGACTCAGATAAATTCAACAAAACTCAAAGTTGCAAACTTGAAACTCAAATTAAAAATAAAACAAACTAACCTGTTACCTCATTACTGCGATTGAAACAGGGAAACAGGGTCTTCAAGAAGATGGCATACAACTTACAATTTGAATCATTAAGCTGCTTGTAGATCCGGCTTTGTTTGTTATCTTTGATTTCTGGCTTTTTGGGGACAGATTTCTTGGATGACTGCTTGCGTTTTTCACCCAATTTCGCTTGGCTGAAGAGATACTTGTTTAAGTCAAACTCTTTACTGATTGAAGGATTTTGTTTTCCAAGAGTTGGCTTATTGCTGCAGTGGGCTGAGCTGCTGGAAGGAGTTGTGCATGCTGCTGGAGACACTGTTCTTTGGTCGGGGGTGGCTTTGTCGACATTTGCCGTTTGAGTAGCCTGTAACATAAGTAAGACAACATGTAAAAAAGTGGCATCAGCACTCGGCAGTAATTTGTGTTATTGTGTTGAAATGAATAATAAAGAAGCATAATCTCTCTTCAAGATTTGTTGCACTATGAAATGTACCCACCGCTCTCTTCTTTACAGGATTGCTACATATACTGCTGGTCATTGACACCTTCCTCTTGAGACTTGAAGAGGTATTACTACTGACAGGAGCAACAAACAATGGTGCTGACGTAGATGTTCTAGGAATCACCTTGTTCTTCCTGATTGGTGGAGCATCCTATAAAAAATGAAAAAATAAAAACACAAAATAAAACTTGGTGTGTTTTGTGTTTTTATTACACCAAGATGCAAGCAGTGCTTTAAAATGTGTATACAATGTAATAGTAGCAAAAGTGTCCAAGAATAAATAACGTTTCTACTACAAGCATTAATTATAACACTAATATTAAAATATTCCCTATTCTAAATTAATAACACAGGGCTTTCTATATTTTAAGTAGTGCTAACTAACACTACCTTGCTCTTCTTTTGAGTTTCACTGGTACTGCTTGTCGTCACTTTCGTGGTTGTGGAAGTGGTACTAGACTTACTCTTTCCTGCCCCCATTACCTTCGGACTTAACCCACTTTCTTCTTTGAAGAACTCCAACAAAGGGTCCCAGTACTCCAACAATCTCGTAACAGCCTTCTCAAGTGATAGCCATCTGGGAAAAAAAACAGATAGTACAAAATACAGCAATTTTTAAAACTAGTTGTTCTTTTCAACTTTTGTATTTTAATCTTGTATTATATAATGATAAGAATATTGTGATAATAAATTTACAGTGTAATCAAAATCCTGCTGGCAACTTTTGGAAGGATAGAGGATTAAAAATAAACACTGACTCACCTTGTTGACACATGTTTCAGGATTTGTTTCACTTCTTGGCCATGCTGTTTCTGTAGATCTATTATTCGTTTGTGACGTAATTGACTCTTATCAATGTAGTACCACATCTCCACGAGTAAATCGTCCAACTGGTGTTTGAGGAACTTGCATCCTTTCTTTGCAGCCAGGTGCATTAGATGACATGCGCAACCGACCACAAAAATGTTTGGGTTCCTTTGTAAGATCTGTGTTGCCACACCTTGATGTTTGCCTATCAGTACGGACGCATTATCCGTGGCGAAACTGACACAGTTGCTCCATGGTATGTTTCTTTCTGTTAGTTCATTGTCTAGTATGCGGAATATATTTTCTCCCGTTGACCGCTCTGTGCATTCTCTCATGGATAAGACTTGGCATACTACTTCTCCAACAGAATCGTCAAAAATCTTAACCACCACTGGATACAGTTTGATACTGCCCATATCGGTACTTCCATCAGTTGCTATGCTAAATGGCTGTTTTTACATTTTTTTTGCAAGCATGTCGGCATCGTTATCTGCTAGGCACTTTATTACATGTGATGTTTTTGTTCTTGAACATGCATACCGCTTGGCAATCCCCGAGTCTGGAAACATCTTTCGAAACAATGGTTCCTGAATGATCAGAAACTGCAACCGGTAGATTATGTTCAGTAATGAACCCACAAAACATTACCTCTGCATTAATTACCGAGTAGTCCTCCTTTTGAAAGAATGTTGTCAACTTGTTCGTCGATTTCACTGCGGCTTTCTCTGACCTCTCATTCGCTTCATGTTTGGCAGTTTTTAGGTGGGCGACTATATCGCCCCGTCCACCGTGAGCAATACTCACATCGGTTCTACATATGCCACAGAAAGCGTGATGCCTACTTTTTGTTGAGCTTTTTTAATGCACAAGAAATCTGTGGCGTAATTATCGTTAAAAACGCAGGATCTCTTCGATTTACTGCCGCCACTCATTTTGAAAATCAACTTACGGTTTTAACAAAATGGCGACCGCAACACCCTTCGTACCACGACGTCGTCGACGAAGCAAATACATGTGCATAACGTATTATGTATGTACACACGCACACACTAAGGCACCGCATGTATTGGCTTGACACAATAAACTTGGTACAAGTCCTCTCCACGAATCTCTCTACGCGTACAATGTTGTTGCACGGACTAAACGGACACTTTTTGAGGGAGCGCATGTTTCAACAAGTCTATGATACAACTAAACTCTTCATCAGTCGTTTACAACATTTGTTTTTATTGATATACACACACACACGCACATACCACATGCTTGACAAATGATTTAATAAACTTGATACAAGTCCTCCACACGAATCTTCCTCTACACGTGCGTACTTGTTCACTCACACGGCTACTTTGGGATGAAATGCACGTTCGCTCAGCAAGTCTAAAATACATCTAGTCTTGTTCTCAGCCGTTCATCATCAATTTTCTTACTTTTTAATAATAAAATCGTGAAATCTGAGAAACCGGGACAGTCCCGATTTTAGGCGTCTTTGAAACTCAGAAACCGGGACTGTCCCGGGAAAATCGGGACAGTTGGCAGGTATGCGGTTGTAGTAACGTCTTAGCTATCTTGTATAAAAGGGTGTGGCCTAGTTATGGTAATGAGGCATCAAATCATGTATTATTCAGATAAGTGACTGAATGACAAGCTTGTATGACCTGCAAGATGTGAAAGGTCATGAACTCGTGTATGCTGTGCATGTTGTTGACATCGCGACCGCCCTATCTTGTTTTGAGTGATCATGGCTTCTTCATCGCATCTAATTTTATAAACGCAATGTTAGCAAGTGATTCTGAAATTATTCGAGCTTAATCATTTGTTTGCAATTGGTCAGGTTTTGTTTTTTTGAAGCCACAACAGTTTCAAGCTGTGAATGTGGATCCCCGCGGGCGATGATGTTTTCGTTTAGAACTACATGAAATGTTCACTATTTTAAAATGTTATTGGCAAATCTGCATGAAGTGTGTAGTAGCCAAATCATACCAATTGGCCTGCTATTAAATTTACACTAACACCCTCCCCCAAAAAGGGCTTTCAAGAAAATGTCCACACAGGACTCGAGTTTGATTGTACAGTGTCTGACATGGTAAACAAACCTTTTGCATGAATTAAAGGCACCTGGAAGTGGTATTTTGTCAAAATAAAGCTTTTGTCACTAATATATGTGTTTTGATGAATGGAATGTGAATAAACAGTTAACTAAGGTTTTAAAAAATTAGTTTTTATGTTATTTACAAATTTAAGAGTAGGCCCCCCCTTTATCTTGACCAGAGGTGGCGCTGTTCGTGACGTCAATCAAGGCGCGATATTTGAAGAGAAAATAAGTAGTCTGGTCCCGTATATTACGTCTGGGTACCTGATCGGTATGATGCGTATGCGGACGCCACCCACAGTGTACAAGCTAGACATACCACGCGTGCTGGTTCTCTTCGCATTAATTTGTGTAACGTGCAACAGTGTAATTACTAAAGCAGCGACATGGCCGAACAAGATAATGCAACCTCAGACTCTTCGACATAATTTTCGGACGAGTCGGACGAAATGTCACGGATTTCTTCAGCAAGTAGTTTAAACTCAGAAAACAGCTCTACCGGAGACGAAAGCGATAACGGTGAGCTCGGAGCACGGCCTTATATGTTTGAGCCGGAGGCGGAGGGGAATGAAAGTGACGGCTCTGGATCAGAGTCTGACGAAGATCCCAAAAACAGACTCGGAAACAGCAATTGGTAAATACAGTTATAATAAAAAGTAATTATGAATACAGAATAGTATTCATAATAAAACATGTAAATTATTATGGAGGGAAAACACTTACAACACATTGTGAATTCTATAAAGCAAACGAAAAGTAACTGATTGTTCAATGACTATTGTGCAGTGGTGTGGGGGTAAACTATCTGACTATGACTGAGTAGGCCTTTTTAATATTATATATGTGTGTGTGTGAGTGGCATCTTCCCCCATATATTTGTTAGGGGGTGAGGGTAACGCACCAAAATGAAACCTTGGCTTTGTTACTTGTTAGTTTATCATCATATTTTCCTGTCCTCATTTAAAGCATAAAGTAAGTGAAGATGTAGCTTCAATGGCTTGAGGTTTTCAGACAATACCCCAACAGGTATTGTGCAAGGGATTATTAAAGGATTAAGACCACCAGAGGGGATTATTAAGTCTGTCTTGATTGAATAGTTCCTTTGTACAGTGCACTAGCTTTCTTTAGAAGATCTTTGCTCATGAATATTTATGTGCCTGTGAGTTCATGAGAATTTAATGAGCAGACTATTAGTCAGCCTTCAACTGCAAAAATCGCAAAAAATAAATTGTTTAATTTTGCAATATTCCCTATAAAGTTACCTATCCTATTTCCACTTTTCACAATGTTTAATGTTCACATACCTTCCTCCATGATATAACCAATAACACAATCTAAGTAGGTAAATTATTTTACATGTTTTAAGGACCATGACATGAGTATAAAAGTGGAGGGCGGATATTTCTTCTTTACTGGTTGTATTTTATTTGTGTTTGAAAGTATTCTCGTCCGTTCTGCAATTAAGCACCAACTACGTTGATGTTTCAAAGTTGAACCTTTTGAGTTCCTAAGGCAATTCATATGGTTCGTACAGAGTCTTGAGTACATATTGTATACTGGTCCACACTGTTGCAGAAATATTGTTTTGACATACTTTGTAAAACATTGTTTACTGTTCTGTGCAGGTGCAATTGTGGCGAATGCCAAGCCATGGCAACAGTGCCAGAGTCGCAGTGCTGCCAGGAAACTGATCCTGTTCGTCATATGGTAGATGAGTTCGAGATGGGTATAACGTGCATCTTGCAGCATCCTGGCTTTAGAACTGTGTGCCTGGATACATGGTTACTGGACACAGCTTATCTGCAGTATAGGCAGCAATATGGTGGCAGGGGGCAGAGGGTATGAGGCGCCACCGATTTTCCACTGTGACCTCAGTGAGGGGGATTTCCAGTGAGGTTGGGGGGGGGGGGGTGTTGTGTATTTGACAACATAAACTCAAACTGTAACACTTTGACACTTGGTCTTAATAAATTGTCATAAAATAAACTTTAAACAAATGTTCATGTTTTTTTTCTTATACAGCAAGTATCGCCATACAGCATACAGACAATTAACGCGTTGGTGCTGGGGACATTTGGACGAATGGTTCGTGTGCCGCTTCCAGCCTGTGTTGTTCGGCGCATCAGAGAAACATTCCCTTTTGAGGATGGACATTATTTAGGGTACAACGAAGCAGCTCTCGATTATAAACCTCTATCTGTTGAACTACCGTACCAGTAAATTCCATTCCAATTTTAAATCTAAACACCCTTTTCATTTCTCTAGTCTGTTTAATAATTTCACAAGTTTGCTTACAAAAACACATTTCAAGCATGAACCATTTCATTCAAGTACAAATAGCTTCCTTGCATTTATGTGCTATCTGTGTTGTGGGTCTGGCGTATTCCGTTTATAAAGTTACAAGCTATTGCCCCATACATGTAGTCTGTATTTGCTTATCATTTATATTCTAAATGTTCTTATGTTTATGACCTGGGCTGCGGCTTACTGCAGTAGTTCCTTTTTACATAAGTTTTCGCTGTTGTGTATTCCGTACTCACTCTTGTATCTATATATGTACTTTATTCCATATTTTAACGTAGTTCTTCTCATTGCATAGTGCTTGCGCTTTTAGTCATTTTAAATATATTTATTCCATCAGTATTTCCTTCCTTGTTAAGTGCTTCAGGGTTTATGCTTTATTTATGTAAGGCACTATATAAGTTATATTTATTATTTCATTTTATCACAACATGCAAAAGAAAGATCACATTTTCCTTTGTGATAATTTGTATAAACCTACAGATGTTGTTAATAAAACTTGTTACACTGTACATGTAAATCAGAGAAGTCGTGCTAAAATTCCTTATCATGGTCTAATTTAATCCATCTTCAGAGTGCACATGTAATAATAAGACAAGATATTTAAATAGCGCATACTGCTGGACCTTATATGCACAACACAAAAACATAAAATAATGGAAATATTATGAAATCAAGTTACCATGCCCCCTTAAGAAAGAACGAAACTGTTCCAGTTGGCACCTTATCACAATATTTTTTCAATTTAGTTCCACTTCGTTTGATTTGTCGAAATTATTTTATAACCCCCCCCCCCCATTGCACATGATGAGCACAGCATTTAACGCTTGGCTATACATGGCCAGCCCCCCCCCCCCTTTCCTATGATTTTGCTCACCAAAAGGAAAAGCAGCTCCCAACCTCCCACAGCCAAGGCAGCTAAAAATCATCAGTGACTAAATACACTTTACTTTGCAAGAAACAGTTGTTTATACAAATTACTGCACAAGGCAATAGGTCTAATATTCCTTAGAAAGAAGCCGACTTTGTTAAATGGCCTCAACTGCTTTTAGAGGCTTTTTTACTTAGAGTCACCTGGACATGTTTGGTAATTATCAAAGACCAGTACACTGCATTATCACTTGATGTATCCCAACATATGCATAAAATAACAAGCCTGTGAAAATTTGGGCTGAATTGGTCATCGAAGTTGCAAGAGAATAATGAAAGAAAAAACACCCTTGTTGCACAAATTTGTGTGCTTTCAGATGCCTAAAAAGGGCTGTAGGCCCGAAGTATTTTAGTGTGGAATACCTCTCTCAAAAACTGCGTTACTTCAGAGGAAGTCGTTTCTCACAATGTTTGATACTATCATCAACAGCTCTTCGTTGCTCGTTACCAAGTAATTTTTTATGCTAATATATATTTTGAGAAGTTACCAAACGTGTACAGTGCCTTAAACCAACAAAACTACATAATAAAGGCGAAAAAGCATAATACATAGCCCCGGCACAAATCACATCTTGCAAAACTAAAAAATACAAATTACTCGCAAAGTACTGTTTACAAAAAAGTCAGTCTGACTTGGATTTTCCTTCAATCCATCAAAATGCACAATATTCTGCTTCTGTACACAAAAATGCACAGTACATCATGAACCAGAAAAGCTGCATTTGCAACTATGTTTTCTTAAATCTACTTTGGGGTCATTCCGTGTCAAATCATCACGCCATCCGGGGTCAATCTCACGGATTTTCTTTAAATTTGCTGAATTAGTTTG
>JAUELU010000022.1:6009176-6030395 GCA_032357145.1 Evasterias troschelii
ATGTGAAGGAAAAGAAGTGTGACAATGACAAGATATGTTGGATATGTGATCAAGTAAATACATCAGGTGACATGAAAGAAATGCAGTTTGATGAATGTCATTTGTGTTTTCACTTGAGTTGTGCAAGATTTCTCAGCATGAATGACGCTTTAATTAATAGAACTGCTTGTTGGATTTGTTGTAAATATGGACAATCAAATTATTGTGATGACTTGTTTGATGATTTTGGTATTCCTACAGATGTGA
Organism: Evasterias troschelii; assembly: GCA_032357145.1. NCBI lineage: Eukaryota > Metazoa > Echinodermata > Asteroidea > Forcipulatida > Asteriidae > Evasterias > Evasterias troschelii. The sequence continues at coordinate 6,009,423 of JAUELU010000022.1, forward strand.
ATGTGTTGGATGTGATTTCTAATGTTGAAGCACAGCAGTGGTGTAATGATGTGACTGAGTCGATGATCAATCCAAACAAAGTCAGAATACATGTGAGTAGAATCAAGATTAAAGGGGCTAAAGAAGTGAATCATGTAAGGCAAAACGTCAAGCTAATGAATAGGATAAGACACAAAGTGACAGTTGAACAAAGTGGAGGGTATAATTTAAGAAGCAATAAAACAAACACTGCAGCAACAAAGAAATCAAATGAATCTCAGACAAAAACAGAAAGAAATGAACTTCAGGTAAAAAAGGGGAAAACAAGAATTGGTGGTATTAAACAACATCCAAAACACGGATTATGTGAAGCAAAGAAGAGGTCATTATCACCTTGTACAGAACTAAATGAAAAAAAAGTCAAGACAGGTGAGACATGCATCTTAAGAAAGAGTGCTGTTGTGCAAGGAAATTTTCATCAAGGTAATTTGAAATTTGGTGTAAATACAGGCAAGCATTGTGTAGCAAATAGTTTGTGTGCAATGATGTACAGTTGTATTAAAGAAATGAAACAGTGGACAAGTAATGACATGGATTTGGTACTGAATACTGGTGATGAATTGTATGGTCATTTATCTAAAAGTTCCACAATTAACAATGAATATTTGCTAATTAGTGAATTGCCTAATGAACTGGTCGTATTTAACAAAAGCTACACTATGACATATCATGAATCAGTAAGTGGGATGTTTGAAGATGATGGTCATTTGTCTGAATTTAACATGATTGAGTTGAACAAAGCTCTTGAGCAAATATTGGAAAGATACAATGCATGTTTCATATGTTTTCATGACAATACATTTGGTGTGATATCACAAAGTGAACTGTATTATATTTTTGATTCGCATTCCAGAAACTGTAATGGCTGTCAGGAGCAAGATGGGAAAAGTTTGATGAAATGTGCACCGACTTAGCAAGATGTTTACAGGTATTGTACTCAATTGGGGCAATCAATGAGCTTCTCTAGAAATGAACAATTTGAAATTACTGGAATTAAAAAAAATGATGTTTGTACAATTGTCAGTGAAGAATGTGATCATAAAGGTAATGTTTGTTACTGTGGTAACTTCACAAGTACATGTGATATACATGAGGATAATTCTAACAAAGACATCAAGGAAAATATGCAAGGAGATGTCACTTGTGAATCTTCTAATGACTTGTCTGACAATGGGAAACATGTCCTAGATAGTGGAAGTGAAATTGACATTGTAATGGAAGTTATGCGTGAGTCTGGTTGTTTTACATTTAGTCCACTGACACTTGAGTATCAAAACATATTGTGTAAATCTCTTGGAATTGTCAATGTCAAACCAATTTCAGGAAATGTAATGGAAAGTAACAACAACATTTGTAAGCCTGATGAGATAAGAACTATTACAGGAGACGGTAATTGTTTTTTCAGAGGTGTTTCATTTGCAATATCTGGGTCTGAACGTAATCATATGCGATGAAGAATGGCTACTGTCAATCAGTTATTAAAGCATGCTAGCTACTACCTGACATACTTGAGACGAGGATACAGGGATGTTGGTGATTATGTCCAAAGGCAAAGAATGTTCAATTCAGGTATATGGGCCACTGAGGTTGAGGTCATGGCATGTGCACACTTTCTAAGAACTGACATATACACATATGCTCAAACTAGTAGATGGTACATAATCTCAGGACAGATGACAGGAATCGGTTCAGTGACATCAAATTCAGGGATTTATCTGAATCATACAAATGGAAAACATTATGATGTAGTGCTATCTGTGCACATGTTACCAATAGAAAGATGTCATAGTGGAGAGCAAACTAATGATGTGGATGACTCTGATGTCTGTAATGAAGCTCATGAAGGAACATGTACTAATCATAATATTGATGAGGAAACCTTGAGGCATGACATTAATGATAAACTACCTCATGATTGTAAAGAGCGCATTGAGAATGATAAAAATGGAAAGGTTTGCATAAAAGCATCAACAAGAAAGAAACGTAAACAAAGTGCAGCGATGAGAAGGAAGAATGACAGAGAAATGAAAAGAAAGAAATATCATGAAGAAAAAGAAAGGAAACTCGGTTGTATTTATGATGATCCAGCATTGAAACAAAAGGGAAGTGGTAAATATAATAAAATGAAATACCATGCAAATTTGTTGTATAAAGAGTCCAAAAAAAGTGTGGCGAAAAATATGTACAATGAGAACTAGTTTTATCAAGAAAAAAAACAAAAAACATGAAAGCAAAATACCAAGGATGTTTTGACTGCAGAGAGAGGAAAAAAGTGCAAGTAAAAGTGTGTGTGACAGGAGTAAAGAACAAATAAATAATGCCAATAGAATGAAACACAATGTTGATGGTAAATACAGAGAGAAAAAAAGGTATAGTGAAAAATCAAGGTATCATGGAAATTTGAAGTACAAATTGCAAAAAAATTGTAAAAGTAAAACTCATTATCATACAAGTGTAAAATACAAGTGCAATTTAATAAACAACATGAAAAGAAAGTATCATGAAAACGCAATATTCAAACAGAAAGCAAAGGATAGCATGGTTTATAAGAGATTTATTGAGAAGGAAAAAAAACCATATTGATAATGTTATCCACAAATTTCAGGAGAAAATGATTTCAGGACCAGAACTTGTGTGCGCTGTTTGTTTGAAGTTACTGTATAGAAATCAAGTGTTAAAGTGTAACAAAGAGAGATACAGACATTCAGAATATGTATCTGAAAAGTACTTGCAAATATGCAATGAGGAATGTTCAAAAGAATGTGCTTTGTCTAAATGTAGATCATGTCTATGGATTTGTTACACTTGTCATAGGAAGTTAGTTGCGAACAGAGTACCAGCTGAGGCAAGTGCTAATAATTTAACTATGTCAGATATTCCAGAAAAACTGAAAAGACTGAATAATCTTGAACAACATTTAATTGCTAGAAGTATTGCATTTATGAAGATAGTTAATCTTCCAAAGGGTGGACAGAATGGAATAATTGGACCTTGTGTATGTGTTCCATCTAACACTACAGTATGTGTGCAGTCATTGCCAAGGTGTCAAAATGAGAACGAAGTCATTCGAATCAAGTTGAAAAGGAAGTTGTCATATAAAAGCTACCTATGAATACAAATTTGTCAATAAGTCAAACGTTGAAGAAGCTTTATATTATCTTAAAGCAAACAACAAATGGTACAATGATATAGTAATTGAGGAAGACTGGATAAATCCTGTACCAGAGGAGCCTGCAAACAATGAGACTGAGTAACCAAATGAGAAAGATGAATGTAGTGATGAAGAAGAAGATTCTGAAGAAGACAGGCTATGTGGAATACAGCTTGATACTTGTTTGCAACCAATTGACATTGGCCAAGAAATATTGGATCAGTATTTTGATGACGTATTTTGTGTAGCTCCATGTGAAGGCAATAACCCAGTAAGAGTCTTAATGGAAGAAGGTAATGAGGCCAAGTGCTTTCCAGCATTATTTCAAACTGGTAATACGATATTCAGTGACAAACGTAATGTCAGAATAACACTGTGTAGATATTTGCTTAATAGATTGATGAATGTTGACAATAGATTTTCAAAAAATGTAGACTATATTTTTTATGCTCAAAATCTATCTGAAATTCATCAGGTTTTATCAAGTGTGTCTATTGCACTTCGGAAAGGTTGTATTAAAACAAGAGAAGGACATAACTTAACTGCATCAATGCTAAATAACAAGGATAAATTAAGGAATATGTTGAAAATGATAATGGTTACAAGTTCTTGAAACCCATCAGAGGCACTAGTCCATATTGGCAATCAACACAGAGAGATATCTGTGCTATAAGACAGCTTGGTTTACCGACATGGTTCTGTTCATTTTCCTCTGCAGATATGAGGTGGCCTGAAGTCATAAATACATTGTTAAAGCAACAAGTTGACTGTAGAACAATAGAAGAATTAGATTGGAATGATAAATGCATGTTACTTAAAAGTAATCCTGTAACTGTTGGACGAATTTTTGATCGAAGATTTCACGTGTTTTTGAAGGTTATTTTGTCGGAAGCTCGGCCAATTGGTAAAGTTATTGACTATTTCTATAGAATATAGTTTCAATTACGCGGCAGTCCACACACACATTGTTTATTCTGGATTGAGAATGCACCACAATTAGATATTGATAAAGATGAAGATGTCATTGAATTTATTGATAAATACGTATCTTGCAAAATGCCATCAAAGGAAGAAGCGGTGAGCTGAATGACATTTTATCACATGTTCAAATGCACAGCAGGAGACATTCGAAAAGTTGCAAAAAAGGGAACCGAATGCAGATTCAATTTTCCAAGACCTCCATCTGAAAGGACTTTTTTGTGAGACATAAACCAGATGGGGGTAAAAAAATAGATAAAGCAAGTGCAAAACAAGAATGTGATAATGCAAAATAAATTTTAAAAAGTGTTTGGGAAGCAGTGAAGAATGAAGACAACCAACACAAGTCTACACATAACATCTTTACAGATATTGGAATAAGTCAAGAAGCCTTTGAAGAAGCAAATAATATTGTCACAAACAAAATTAGTATTGTGTTGAAGCGTAATCCACAAGATGTCTGGGTCAATCAATATAATCCACATTTATCACGTGCATGGAATGCTAATTTAGATGTCCAGTACATAACTGATATTTATGGGTGTGTCGGATATATTGCAGCATAAATTACTAAGGCTGAACGTGAAATGGGTATGTTACTAAGGCTGAACGTGAAATGGGTATGTTGCTTAATCAAGCACAAAAAGAGGCAGTTAAAGGAAATTTGGATGCGAGACAAAGTATGAAACAGATTGGACCTATTTGCAAAATAGAGAGATTTCAGCACAAGAAGCTTGTTTTCGTGTGTGTAATTTGCGATTGAAAGAAGGTTCAAGGAAAGTAGAGTTTATACCAATAGGAGAGAATCCTGTGAGAATGAGTTTGCCGTTGCGATTGATTCAAAATAGACAAAACGAGGGGGATGAGAATGTATGGAGGTCTAGTAGGATTGACAAATATAAAGCAAGACCCAAATCACTTCAGTTATATACAATGTGCTTGGCAACATTTTCCTCAGAATATCGAATTTTATGCAGCACAGAAGCAGCAAAGGTTTACAGGCGTGGCAAAATGCCTAAACATTCATACATTACAAAATAATTTGGGAGTCATACAGAAGCGCACAAGAAGTGGTAATGCTGTCATAAAGTATCCAAGGTTCTCTGAAACCAAATGTCCAGAAAAGTACTTTCACAGTATTTTACGACTATTCTTGCCATATCATGTGGATACACATTTGAAGCCTTCACAGTTTGGAACATTTGAAGATTTTTACAAAAGTGGGTGTGTTAAACTTGTTTCTGTTGTTGTATGTGTGAAAATGATTGTGGATAATAATCGTAGGAAATTTGAGGCTAACATTGCATGGGCTTTAATCTGTCCAGAGACTGAGCACAAAGACTTGAATGTCAAAGTGAAAAGGCTGAAGTAAGTCAAGATAGTGAAGATGAATTTGCAATACCTGATCTGAAGTCTGATAAGAAAAATGACCTATAGGCCATGGGCCAAAGCCATTTATTTCAGCTGCAGGGTGGGGGGTGAATAAGTTTTGAAGCCATAGTATCATAGAAATGGTATTCATAACAAACTATCAACAATGTTCTACTAAAAAGTTTGGTTCATTTTCTTTAAAAAAGTGATTTTCTAAGCCCATTTTTGCAACCTTATTGGAGTTGTAACCTTGTTCCCAAACATGAAGTGTAATGGTGCTATGGGACTGTGGCACACATAATATTCAATATTCACCGCTGTAAAGTTCCACGTAGGTCAGGAAATGTACTCCCTGAAGTATGTATAATATGCCTTGAGAATAAAACCATCGTAGAGAAGTCAACAAGAAAGAGAAGACTTGAGCGTCTTGTTACATGTGAGACCAATGCGTCCAAACTTTTGGAAGCAGCATCCGCCAAAAATGATCAGCGAATATTGCTACAGATCGAGGGCCTTGATCCGGTATGCATTGAAGTCCGCTACCATGCTTCATGCTACAAACTACACACAAAATGTGCTTATGAGGGTAAGCCCACATGTAGTCGTTTTCTTTCAGAATCCTTTGATTGCTTTTGTGATGAAGTGATAAAGAAGAGGGTTATTGGCGGTGGGGAAATCTTGAAAATGAACACTCTGAACAGACTCTTCAAGAACATAGTGAGTCAAATTGAGTATGTTGATGTAAGTACATACCGTAACTCGCAGCTGAAGGCAAGACTGTTGAACAAATTCCCACAACTTCAATATGTGCAGCCAAAGTCAACTTCGTGTGTGAATTTGTGTTTTGCCCAACTGACGAAGACAAAGTAATTATACCTTTTGACCTTCAAGATAGTGAGTCTGAGAGTGACCAGTCCTCTACCACCACAGAGGAAGATGATCAACACCAGGAGAAGTCTTCCATCAAACATGATGAAACTGCCTTGATATACAGGTCAGCGCTTATTCTTAGAAATATTTTGAATGCTGCATCATCACTTAAGCATTGGCCTCCAACTTCTAGTAGTATGACTGAAGAAAACTGCATGGACGTTGTGCCACCTCTGCTGTATAACTTTATTTCATGGTGCACTGGTCTTCACAATGACTTCTCAGTTGAGCGAGTTGAAATATGTAACAGTAGTGACAAAGTGAAGATGCTTTCCATAGCTCAGGACATCATAACACTATCTTCACAAGGACGGAAGCTGATGCCAAAGCATTTGGCTCTTGGAATGACAATACGTCACCTGACAGGTTCATCGAAGCTTCAGCAACTGCTTAATAGATTTGGGCATTGTGTTTCCCACTCTGTCAGTCTGGGGCATGACACCGCCCTAGCAGCCAAACAACTACAACTTGGCAACGGTGTTCCACCAGGGTTCAACAGCAGCATGTTCACTACATTGGTGTGGGACAACAACGATTTTGGAGAAGAAACCCTGACAGGTAAGTTTTGTTCTCAAAAGCTTGAATATTAACTGATATTGTTTAATGTTGCCATAAACATCTTGTCCAAAGTAGAATGAAAGTAAATTATAGGAATGTTCCAATTCTACAGCATAGCCCTAAATTTACTTTTGGAATAAACAAAATATACACTTAATCATTTTAATTGAAAATGACAACGTGGCAAAGAAGTGTTTAGTTTTGACAAAATATAGAGTCCTGACATTTGTAGCGCAGAAATATACCGGTATTGTTTATGTTTTGAACATGGTTAAGCATCAAACAAATGTATGCACTCGTGAATAATATCAGATTCAATAATAACAAATGCTTTGTTGTATGCAGGAAAGGGCACAACACACAATACCAACGGGATAATCATCCAGAGAGTCAGCACAGATCCAACCCAGATGCAACCTGAGGCACCGTCATCGATTCGTAGTAGAAAACGTACAGTTGACCCACCAGCTCTTGACATCCCAGAATACTTTGGCAAGAAGCGGCATGGCCCAATTCAGTTCCATGGTAAAAGAGATTTATTTGAATTTCATTGAAGAATTGCTGTAGTTTTTGTTAAATCATGTTTTGTTGTATTGACATTTCCGTATTACACTAAAATGAATTGTTTGAGTGAACCCTCTTTCGCATAGTGGTTTGTTTGGATATATATATGCATGTGGTTTTTTATTGTTGCATGATTGAGTGCTCAGGACAGTCAACTGGATCCTAAAATCAAAAGAACAATTTTGTTTGTAAACTTGCGCATGAAACCACAGTCATTACTGAGTATGTTAGACATCAATTTGAAAGAAGTTTTACGAAAATTTTGGTAATAAAAACAATTTTAAAAGTTATCCGGTCTTTCTAGTATCCTCATCATTGCCCTAAGGTGAATTATTTACTAAACTAAGATACTATTGTAGTGATCTGTAAACAGGAATCAACCGCCCGAGCTAATTGCTAAGCGCGAGCGTGTGCGCGGTTGGTTTAATAATATTTTGATTGAGAAGATAATCAAATACAAAGATGGGAATTAAGTAAAGGAATGTAAGAATAAGAAGGGAGTTTGTGTAAGATAGTAGAAGAGAGTAGCTAGGCAGAGAGCTCTTAATTAAACAGTCATTGTTATAAAAGAGACATCTTTACATACTTGCAACATTGTCGTTTGTCTGTTGGTGGTCTTTAACTTCAACTTCAAGCCTCCCTATTATAAATACGAATCTAATACGAAATGACCCAAACCCAGGCCAAGACACTACAATGGGAAATGGGAGAAGTGAGGGGGGGGGGGGGGATAAAAAATTGATTATTAATTGTTGTTATTACTACCTTTCATTTTAGTTTTATTATCACTCTTATTATTGTAATCCTTTATGAGTGAATTGTTATTTTGTTGTTTTATTTGTTTATTTTGTTTCTGGTATAATTTGTTTGTATTTGTCAGTGTGCATTTCACCACAAGCCCTCTTTGGCTTTTGAAAATGCCACCACATTAGTTTGCTACGTATCAATACATTATAATATTTGGATTTCTCTACTTATTTTAGTTTTCATTAATTTATAATGTCCTAATCAGTTCTTGAATGTCTTTGATTTAAATAATTGCTCTAAATTTGTTCAGTATTATATCTTTTTTGTTTGTTTACCTATGTGGAAATAAATGTTGAGTTGATTTGATTTGATTTTGAAGATTCAAAGTGTGGGAGAGTAGTAGTGATCAATAAACGGGAATCAACCGCGTGAGCTAATTGCTAAGCTCGAGCGCGCGGCTGGTTTCTAATTAATAGTATTTTGATTAATAATAAGAATATTAATTACAAAGATGGGAATAAAGTAAAGCAATGTAAGAATAAGAATGGAGTTTGTGTAAGATAGTAGAAGAGAGTACAGCTAGAGCAGAGAGCTCTTAATAAAACAGTCATTGTTATAAAAGAGACATTACTTGCGTCCAACGTTGTCATTGGTCTGTTGGTGGTCTTTAACTTCAACTTCAAGCCTTTCGTCCCGATTATATATACGAATCTACTACTATACTACTCCGCACGTACGTGATGAACGAAAGGACCCAAACCCAGGCCAAGACACTACACTATCATTTTCATTGTCCAGGACAAGTTCTTGACCTTGGTAGGAAGTCCGATGTCCAAGAGGAGTACAGGATGATTGATCAAGCACTTTGGTTCGCGAAGCACTGTAACGTGAGTACCAACAATAATCACAAAAACATTAAATTAAAACAAAGATGAATTTGGCCTAAAACGTATAAACCAGTGTAAACGTTGTTGTTTTTTGAGACAAACATACATATAAATCAGATAAATGATATGTAAGTGTAACATAATACTAACCAACTTTGAGTGCTCTATAGGGTCAGGGTTAGGGTAGGCCTACACCAAAATTAATGCGTAACTTTATTCACTATATAAAACTCGATTTCAAAATGTTGTCTTACCGATTTTGTTTTCTTGTTTTAAAAAATGCAATGTTCAAGGACATCGCTTTATTGCATATTTGTTGGTTTTCAATGTATGTGCTTGAAATTGTCATTTTAGTTTGTTGTTTTTCATGTGTTTTCAGAGGCCAAATTTGCTTCCTGGTTGGACTGGCTGTAACCAGGTCCTGAGCGAAGTCAGTCACACCATCAGCAACATAGGTTATCTTCCAGTAATTGATGCAAGCCCTACTGAAAAATCGACTGTCAATGCAATTCTGGAGAGAAGTTTAACCCTTGCCGATGCATTGAACCTGTCCTCTTTAGTCATCGTAATGGACCAAGCAGTCTACGCAAAAGCACAGGAGATTCGTTGGCAAGGCCGGCCAGATTTTACTGAGCGGCTTGTTCCCCGTCTTGGTGAGTTTCACACTGCGATGGCTTTTCTAGCAGTGATTGGGAGTCGGTTTCGTGATGCAGGCCTTTTGGATATTGCCATTGAGTCTGGTTTAGTTGCCCAGGGATCGATCAATGGTGTCATGAGTGGGCATCATTATAACCGGAGTCTTCGCTGCCATAAGATAATTTCGGAGGCGATGCACCGTCTTCAAATAGAGGAGTACATCAATCAGTTGCCAGATACAGAGTATGATGAGGCACAACGTGTGATGGAGACAATCAGAGAGAGTTTCCCTGAGACCTTCAGGGAGACAATTTCAACTGGAGCAGTACGTGAATTCTTCAGGAAATACCATACATATGTCTCCAGATGCTGTGACCAAAATGCAACTTGTGCATTTTGGAACTCCTATCTCCAGATTGTAGAGTTGCTCCTCCTCTTTATCAGAGCTACGAGGGAAGGCAACTGGGAGCTGCATCTGTCTTCCATTCGTGATATGATACCTTGGTTTCTTTCCTACGGAAGTATCAACTACTCACGATATCTTCCTGTCTACTACCTCGAGATGAAAGCTCTTCCTTCCACACATCCTCTCATCCATGACCAAATGATTGACGGAGAATTTGCAGTGCAGCGGAAAGCAGGCCATGCTTTCTCAATGACGGCATGCGATCAAGTCATCGAACAGACCTTTAATCGAGATTCCAAGACAAAGGGAGGAATGACGGGAATAACACTAAATAAAGGAGCAGTTCAGCGATGGATCCTCAGTCATCCTGCGAGAGCTTCCATTGCTAGTTCTTGTATTTCTATGGCGGGTAAAGGCTCTGATTTGTATTCACATCATGACGCCAACAATTCACGTACAAAAGCAGATGAAGAAGCCATCCAAAATGTTAAGATAATGGTGGATGGCTTCTCCAATACCTTCACTGACGAGCCAGACGACCAGCTGTTAAATATTTCTACTGGGATAGTGGCACCGGATAACGTAAAGTCAGATCTTTTCACTGCCTTTGAACGGGGAGATGAAAGATTCACAGAGTTTGTTTCTGAGAGACTGGTAAAAGGAAGTAAAGATCTGTTTGAGCGACATAGTCTACCAACAGGGAAGACATTTTCAAGCATAAACAAGAAACCACGATCAAACGTCTTCCTTGAAAATGCATCAGTGAAGGAGAACAGACGTTTGCTGGCTCGTATATTGATGGTCACCCAAGAAAAGGAGCTAGATTTAAAAGAGGTCATAAGCTATCCATTGTGCTCAGTATCAACAGCACCTGCCAAGTTTGATGGGTGTATGGCTAAGACAAACAAGGCAGCACTAATGCACGAGATTTTGAATCTGGTGCCAGATGCTGTCAGCACGGATTCATCTGTAACTGCAGACGTAGTAGTTGTTGATGCAATGGTGATGATCCAGCAACAGTGTCACTTTCCAGTAACATTCGGGGATTTGGCTGATAGCATCCTAAAACAGTTACTCTCTGTAGCAAAGAAACACCAAGCTCAACGTGTTGATTTTGTTGTTGACAGGTACAGATCACAATCCATCAAAATGTCCGAGCAAGTGAAGCGGGGGTCTATGGGACATACACACATTCGAATTCAACGACGTGAACAGAAGCTACCCAAACAAATGAAGAAGTTTCTCTCCAGTGGCAGAAACAAGGAAGGGCTTTTGGAATTCCTTGTCAATGAATGGATGAAATGTTCACCAGAGATCCTTGGAGACACTGAAGTTTATGCCACCAGAGGTGAAGATTGTTTCAGACTCCACGTCAATGAAGGAGTAACTTCAGCAGATAAAGTTACAGATCTTCACTCTGATCATGAGGAAGCTGACACCAGGGTATTCCTTCATGCAGCCCATGCATCTAAGTCATCTTCAAATTATCAAAATATCATAATCCGAACAGTTGATACAGATGTACTTATCCTTGCTGTATGGGCTTCAACACAGCTTTTGCCTCGCATCACTCTACATATGACTGCAGGAGGGAATGCCAAGTTCATTGACATGACCATGATAAGCCAACAAATGGGAGAGACAAAAGCACAAGCATTGTTGGGCCTCCATCCATTCACTGGCTGCGACACCATCAGTTGCTTCAAAGGCAAAGGAAAATCAAAGCCATTGAAGATAATGCTGAAGTCTCCTCTGTACCAGACAGCCTTCAGTGAGATAGGAGTTTCATGGGCACTTAATGACAAACTTTTTGAGGTACTTGAAAAGTTTGTATGTGAACTCTATGGGTGGAAAGAAACAGAAATCAATACAGTCCGATACAACTGCTTCCGATTTGACCATTTGACCGACACTACCTAGCCTCCAAACAAAGACAGTTTGAAGCTTCATACAATGAGAGCAAACTACCAGGCCAGAATTTACAGATGTGCTTTGAAGCAGCACATTGGTGCTCCACATCCTGCAAGACATGGTTGGAAAGTCATTGGGACAGAGTTAGCATAAAGTGGAGTTCAATGCCAGTTGCTCCGGATGCTGTGCAAAAATATGTGCATTGCAACTGTAAGAAAACAACCTGTAACAGCAACCTGTGCTCTTGTAAAAAATCTGGCATAAGTTGTACAGATTTGTGTCGCTGCACTGATTGTTGCAATAGATCAAACCTAGAAGAAGATGATGACATCAATAACAGTGATAGTGACAGCGACTCCTCAGATATCGAAAACGAACAGTCTTGAATGAATTCTTTGATTCATTGACACAATGAAGTGAATTAAGCAAGGTGAACCAAGAACATAGATTTGAGAAACAAACTGTTCATCAAATATCTGTAGACAGTTTAGTAATGATTGGGGAAAAACCATATACATGTAACACTAACAGCACCTATCTATAAAGAGTTGTAATGGCTCTGAAAGCATCAAGTAGGTTTTACATGTTATTCCACCATGCAAATTTTACTATTTCTTTAGCCATAATAAGTGTACTTACACATGGAAATTGTTAATTCTGAAGTGAAGAAAGTACTGACATTACTAAAAGTGATTACGTTTTCTCCAGGCAGTCCTTTCAGGGAACATTATTGCTTATCATGTATTGTATTGACATATTTGTGCACATTGAATGCCTCTTTGGAGTAACAAATAATGAATTTTGATAAGCAAAAAAAAACTGTGGGTAGCCAGTGGCGTAACCATGCATCATTCTTAGAAAAATTTGCATATTACACAGGCCATGACTTCGCCAGTATAACGTGACCTTCCCTATTGCTGAGTTAGTGTCAGAATTCACAGAGTTCAGTTGTATTTGTTTAGAAATCGGCTTTTGCATTTGCGGTCAATTTGACGCCTCCTATCCTCAAAGTCTCTGTAGAGGGGGGGGGGGGGGGAGACACACTATACCCTCTCTCCTACCTCCTACATTTCCCTTCACATACTCGATTTAGTAATATTTCAGACAATGTATTTCCCTCTTAATAAAACAGGAAAGTTGTACATGTGAGTATTCCTGTGATGGTTTGAATTTGGGATATGAGGGGGCGGGGCTAGATAGGACAGGGCTAAATGGGGGCACATCATCTCCGCCATCATCCCACGTGTGGCCTTGACAGTTTTCAAAGCATATTGTGTACAAAGTCATGTATGCCAGTTAGGAAAAACAGAAAAACAAACCACTGTATAAAGGTGTTGTTACAAAAAAGTACAATCTCCTGCAAGGGCCATGACGTAATTTATACACACATGTACATTGTTCCGCTACATGTAAATAATTATTTGCTCAAAAAAATCATATTTAAAGTGATAATGGCAGCCATTTTGTAAGTTGTCAAGTTCCATATTCTTGTGAAATTCTTCAAGTTGTTAATTTTTATGCAAGAACTCAACATTTATGTATAGCTTTTCATACATTAATGTTTTTTTAAGAAATATATAGCCGCCATGTTTGATTTTGGCCGCCATCTTGGATTTCTTGCTTGTGAACCAATATTTTTAGTAGAACATTGTTTTTTCTTGAAGAGGACACCATTCCCTACATTTTGATGTATATATCTCCCCTTCACCCCTGGGGCTGCAGCATTCTCCCATTTCTGGAGGACTTTTTGGGCTTCGGCCCATGGCCTACTAGGATACTGTATTGAACACCATGCCGCTTGCATACCTAGAAAGGAAGCTCAGAGTTTAATGAGATGAACATGAACAAAGTAAAGTATTCTATACAATAAGACAATGGTGTATTGATAAAGTCAATGGTAAAAATCCAAAACCTTTTCACATGTTTTTAACTGGAGGAGCTGGTACAGGAAAATCTCATGTCATAAAATGTATTTATAATGAGTCTGTGCGTTTACTGCAAAGAATGAATCATAATCCGGACGACAATTGTGTATTATTGACAGCACCAACTGGAGTGGCCGCATTTAATATTAATGGATTCACTTTGCATAGTGCGTTATCAATAACGACTGATATTTCACTACCCTATAAACCCCTGGGTGAGGAAAAACTAAGTTCATTACGTAATAAATGGGACATCTGTACAGATTTGATTATTGATGAAATATCTATGGTTGATCAGAAAATGATGTGTTACATACATGGACGACTGAGACAGGTGAAACAAACTCAGACTCAGTGTGCATTTGGGAATGTTAGTATTTTTGCAGTTGGAGATTTCTATCAACAACCACCAGTAAAGGGGAAATCCTTGCATCATAACACTGTAGAGTCAAGTTTATGGCATGATAATTTCAAAATGTTTGAAATGAAAGTAATTATGAGGCAAAAAGATGACAGGACTTTTACACAAGTTTTAAATAAGTTGCGAGTGAAAAAGAAAGAGGAGAAATTGTCACATGGAGATATAGCTATGTTAAAGGCACGTGAAACTGGAGAGGACATGAATGATGCACTTCACATCTATCCTACTAATAAACAAGTTAATAAGTATAGTTTGCAAAGAATGCATGAACAATGTCCAGAATCTATGTGTATTGAGGCTAAGGATTATGAAAGAGATGGAAGTAGTCAACTCAAACAGAGAGATAACCCATTGAAATCGGAACGAACTTTGTGTAGATCATTATGGATTGGTGTTGGTGCCCGAGTAATGTTAACAAGAAACATAGATGTATCTGATGGACTTGTCAATGGAGCATTTTGAACTGTTATTGAAATAGAAATGTTACAAGACACATCTGGACCTAAATGTATAAAGGTAGACTTTGACATAAAGGGTGTTGGAGCCAAATGCAGAAGGCAGTCAGGGTCCTTGAATAATCACAACACTATTTCAATTGACATGGAGGAAGAAAATATTGGTAAGAAGTGCATCCGTAGACAATTTCCATTGAAACTGGCATAGGCTTTCACGGCGCATAAGTGTCAAGGAATGACAACAACAAAAGCTGTAGTGTGTCTAGCAAAAACATTTGCAGCAGGGCAAGCATATGTTAGTTTGAGCCGTGTGACATCACTGAGTGGTCTCATTATTGAAGATTTTGATGAAAAGTATATTTACTGTGATAAATCAGTGGCACAATCTTTAAATGATATGTCTGAATTTAGTTTAATTGTGAAAAGATATTCAGGAAAGAGTACCACAATCATATTGCATAATGTTGAAGGCTTAAAGAATCACTTCATGGATTTGAAGGGTCAACCTGAAATGAAAGAGTCAGATTTTCTATGCTTAACTGAAACGTGGATGGATGTGGATAATGAAATTGAGGAATTGAATTTAAAAGATTTCAAATGCTACCATCAGTTAAGATCAATGTCATATGATAGTTCCATGAGCACATTACAGCAACAAAGTCATGGTGGAGTTTCTGTATATGGCAAGCAATCCAGAAGTTTTAATCGGTTAAATATTACATGTCATAATATAGAATATGTTGCTTTTCATATTGTTTCAAATGTATCGCTAATAGTGGCAGTAATATACCGACCACCATCTTTTAACATAAACCGTTTTGTCAATAAATTATCTTACTTGGTAACTGAAATTCATAAGATCAGCCATAGAAGTATAATAATGGGAGATTTAAACGAGAACCTTGTGGGCAATCAGTCACATGTTGAGAATTTAATGAAACAGCATGGATATTAACAATGTGTAGAAGATGCAACTACTGAGAATGGTACATTACTGGATCATGTGTATGTCAGAGGTTTGGATGAGATTGTTGCTACTGTCATACCAACATATTATAGCTACCATGAATCTGTCAAAATTCAGTTTTAATCTAAGGCAATGATATTACTGTACTGAGGTAAACAGAAATTAAGGGGTTTTCTTCCAAATATTTGTCTGACTAATTTGTGAAAACCGCTGTTATTGATTCAAGCCTATGATGCAAACATTTCAATAGACTAAATCATCGTTCACTGTAGACTTGTGTTGTTTCTGCATACCACAATTCAGTCATTTGTAAGGTTAAGAGAATGATGTCTTATTTAAGCAAATTCACATTTTCTAACAAGTCACATTATTGCCAAGGTGTTTGTGTACGTAAAAATACAATATATACTGTTTGATATTCGTGGAGAAAAATCATTCACACCCCTGACTAGAGCTGTTGATGTAACAGCAAACAACCTTGAACAGAACATTATTTTAAAAAACTTAAGAAAAGAATACAGTTTTCATATTAGATTACATTCATTATTCATAATGAAAAAAATCAAAGTGTTTTCCAGTCAATAAAATACAACCCCCCCCCCCAAAAAAAAAAAAATTACAAAGATTGCAACAATCACAAATAATAAAACAAACAAAAAACTGAACATGAGTACATGTATGATATTAAATGCAGAAAATTCCTCAACAATACAAGAATAAGGCATCACAAAGAGATCATAGAAAACATAAGTGAAAAAGAAATAAAAATGAAGAAGACAAATGAACAAATAAATAAGTTGAAGCATAAATAAAAGAAGATACAAATATAGCTTGCAAAATATTGTTTATTTTATGCATAATTATTTCAAATTATGTCTAGAAAGGGTGTTTTGGAACTGACATTTCAAGGTTGATAATCGATGATACAGTTACAAAATATTGTTATGATATTGTTAGAAATGATGTAGTACACATGTCTTTCAGTTTGTTACTGATGTTAATGTATATATATAATTAATTATTGTTACAATACAAGTTAATTTGTAAATCAAACAAAACAAAAAAACCTTAAACCATACATATGATCACCAATTACTTTACTAATTATTTATGAAAATTGATAGCTCAATTTATTATTTGTTAATGATGTTTCAGCATTAAACCTGTGGATGTTATACGTACTGTTTTTTGGGGGGAATGAAATAAGTCTTCCAAATACAATGATGTATTGTAAATTTATTATATGTCCATGTGCATCCCGGTGCCCCTAATTTAAAGTCTGGACTTTTGAACTTAACAATTACCTGAGTAAAATGTTACATTTCATAAGCTTTAATATGACGATTTCATTGTTTTTAAAACAATTTTTCCATTTATACCCAGACCATGTATTTGTTTTCACACTCATGTCAGATTATCTATTAACAAAACAGTAAATGGCACAACAAGAGCGCTGAAAAGGCGCTTGTTTATGATAAATGCAAATGGAAACTACAATTTTATTTGGCAATAAGTGCCTCTCTTTTTTGTTAAGAGTCTCAATATTTTAGAAACACAATTTAATTTCCAAATACAACTGTAAATAAACAATGTGTGAAACTGTAGTGTTATTGCTGTTCTAATTTCTTTACATTTCTTCATATTATTAACATTGGCAGAAAGTATGCACCATTCTTAAGAGATTGCATACAGGAGAAAGGATTCAGTGATGTCTATCTGCACACATCCTGTGATGTATAGAACAACGTTCATGGCTCTACTGAGTTGGACTACATCAGATTCTGTGGTGTCTTTGTGTTTATTATGCATCCTACAAGTTTTTGGACACTCTCCTGACAGATTTGGTGTACTTTATCAATACTTGTCAGCTGGGATTTAAGACATTCACAACGTCTGAAGTAATTCCGGCTGTACCATAATAGATCATAATTTCTCATACACATGAAAGGAATTCTTTAGAACTCACCGTAGCGGACCTAGAGTTGGTTACGCTAATCTCATCTAAGCTAAAAAGACATCCTAACTCCTTCATAGCTAAGTCCCCTGGGATTAGCAAAACGAATTAGTGTAATTGGCAGTTGTTGGGTACCTATCGTAACATTGAGTGTTTTACGTACATGGACTATGTAAATTGAGAATTTACATTAGTGAATAGTATTAGGACTCCTGAGAGTTACCATTGAAAAATAGATGTGCACATTAAGAAATGTACTGATTGTGCTTTTCAGCAAACCGTACTTTAACCTTTAAGTGTGAACATACATGTACTGTGCTATCTTTTTGAGAAATATTGTTATACCGTGTACTGTTCACTCATTTATAATTTAGGACGGTTTCAAATTACTGGGCGTTACTATGTGCATTCATGAGGGAAACCTCAGGAATGCAGACGTGCTGATACACAGCCGCTATTCAGGCCAGGCCTTAGTACACACTGAGGTTCTGAATTGAAGAGAGCCACCATTTCAAGTGAACAGATGCTGAACACATGATTGATACTGGACACTACAACCTCTTGGCTTTGGTAACCTAAGAGTCCTATTAGTTACTCATGCCAGTCATGGTGGTTGTGCATTTGAGCAAAATGCTGAAGTGAATAGCAAAATACTGTGTGCTTTGTACTATCGTTGTAGTTCCTATGTCCTCCTTCTGTGGGTTTGAATCTTAATCATGCCTGTTTGACAAATGCACTTACCCAACTAAGGTATTTGAGTATGGGTCCTACTTCTCATGCCAGCCATGGCACTGGTGTTCCTAAGGAAATAGCTCAATGGATAAATATTTTTGCTGGTGCGTGAGTCGTAATGATGTGGGTTCAACAACTTTTACTAAATGCCAGTCGTGTTGAATGTGCTCTTCAGGAAAAACACTGAAAGAGTGAATACAGTATTCACATGTGACTTGAGTTCTGGTAGCCAAGTCATCTCAATGTGCAATCGTGCATATTCTGCTTGTGACTTGAATACAATACGTGTACAATGTACTTTAAAATATAATGGTAAATGATTAACATTACAATGCTTGAATACATTGTTAACATGTATATTTACACAACTACCCATCTGTATGCTGTAGGGTGTTCAGACAATTTATTAACAATTAATGCTATAAATTAATGATTACTTTTCAAACAACCAGATACAATGACAATGTGAGAACTCTTTTGAAGAAATATGTTTATAAATTGAATTTCTGCTTCACAGAAACACTTAAGAAAGGCTCCATACTGTTTGCACTTCTGACTCAAGTTCTGGTGGCTGAATCAACAGAATGTGGGTAGGAATCTTACTATCCATGGCAGTCATGGTAATTGTTCTCTTAATAGGCATGATCCTTTTCAAAGCATTATGAACTTTAAGATGAAATTCTCTCTTAAAATGTTCAAGGTTCTCATACTGTTTCTGTTTCAGGAAATGAATGAACTATTGCTGACAGATAAGTAAATATTCGTATTATTTCTTGTTATAAGGTATATGTTCATATATTGAATTAAAGATAAATGTCTACTATAGCTTGTATGAATCTCGCTTTATAATTGTATTAAGTGAAGAATCCCCACAGAAGGACACTCAAATAATCACAGAATGTTCTGTTCGTGCTGTCCTCAGCCAGTACCAACGTACAAACAGTAAAATGTTAACAACAAAAATTTCAGTCTTGCACTTTGAATGTAGTCTATTTTACCTGTGTATTGATTTTTTGTAGTATTATTAAACGGTTTGCATGCAGTGCAAATTAAATCTTTGTGTTTTATAAGCTATGATGGATGTTAATAAATAAAACAGAACACTAAAGAAGTCAAAGAGTCAATTTGTTGTTCATGTCTAATCCTAGTGAGTCCTTTCCCCATGATTTAACTTATTAAAATGTGTACAACTTGGGTATAAACCCTGTGAAGTTTGTAAGGGAGTTTGTTGTTGTTATGTTATAACCAGTCGTGAAACAATAATTCCTTGAAACTCAACTAACTTTATTTGTACGTGACTGACTCGACAGCAGCCAATTTTTACCACAACAACAATAAACAATCACAACCAAAAGAGGGCGCTATACAGAATATAGACTTAGCAGTATTCCTTGAAACTCAACTAACTTTGCGTGACTGACTCAAGAGCAGCCATTTTGGCCATACCACAACAACAATAAACAATCACAACCAAAAGAGGGCGCTATACAAAATATAGACTTGGCAGTAAGTGAATCCGTTGTAGATAACGAAATGTTTTAACGGAAAGTTACGTTTCAGAGACAAGTTCATTTGCAGCTCAATATGTTGCATGGTGTAACACCCCCCCCCCCCCCCCCTCATTATGTCCTCATTACGTTCTGGGAATCCAAGGTATTTTTCATGGATTTTATAAGGGGAAGGTACTTCTGTACAGTTGGGGAAAAGTATGTTATTGTATGCGATTTTTTTATTTTTTGTTTTTTTATATATATTTTTTTTGGGGGGGACATCCTCTGGCTCATTTTGGGCATGATACATTTCAAACTTGGTGTGCGACAAGCCTTCCTTGAATTACAAAACCAAACCATGATCACAGACTTCGAACCAAGGAAGGTTTAGCGTTCTGCAACCTGATAAAATAATTATGCTAAAAGGATAATTAGTTTTTAAGACATGAATATTATAAGATATATTGAAATCTTTAACATCTGATTTGAACCGGAAGTCAAGGTCAAATTGGTCAGAGCGTTTGTGGAACTTTTCCACGACCTGTCCGATGATGTGTATAATTATTGTAAAAATCAAACACGTGGTTCAGGAGTTATGATTTGTTGTCCTTACTAAAATTCAACTTCCGGTTTCAACTGGACGACAAGGTCAAATGGGGTCACGTTTTGTATATCGTCTATCCAGTTTTCAAGTACTTTTTTGATGAAAAGTAGATAACAAAAACCAAATGTCTGTTTCGGGAGTTTTTTCAAATACTAAGCTATAATTTTTAAAAAATTGTAAAAAATAATTTGATGACGTCATTATGACGTCACTCCACATTTTACAAGCCATGGCCAATGTCTAACAG
>JAUELU010000022.1:6116871-6130692 GCA_032357145.1 Evasterias troschelii
AGTTTCCTATGACATGTGTGGCATATCCACAAGCATGCTCTGCTAGACTCTATCACATGACAACTTGATGGACAATTTCGACTACGAGTATGAACATAATTTGCAGATAAAAAACTAGAGTCTCTGTATTTATCTTTATTACATGTCAAAAAACTGTTTCCGAAAGAGCAGTTTAAGACAAACAGCGCAAACATATTCAGGTCCTTGTGAAACTTCTTTCCTTAACATCTCTGTCACATGACTGATACTGAGTGTCTTTTCCTTTTTATTCAAGGCACGTTTGCGATTTTTCTTAATCATATTTTCCTTATAAGCTTTATTCGTATGATATTTGTGCTTTCCATACTGGATTAAGTTTCTCTAAGTTTCTCTTTCTTTGTATCTAACATTGTTACTATATTTAGATTTGCCAAAGTTAATCAATGTGTCTCTAAATCTAGCATTTTTACAATATTTAAATTTACTGTTAATAACTAAGCTCTCTCTAAATCTAGCATTGTTGCAATATTTAGATTTACTCTTATTAATTAAGCTCTCTCTATATCTAGCAATGTTGCAATATTTAGATTTGCCCTTATTAATTAAGCTCTCTCTATATATAGCATTGTTGCAATATTTAAATTTGCCCTTGTTAATTAGGCTCTCTCTGTAGTTAGCATTATTCAAATATTTTGATTTCCCATCACTAATCATTGTTTCTCTGTATTGAGCATTTTCTTTGTACCTTTTTTTAGTATTGATCCTCACACTTTCTCTATATGAAAGATTGTCTTGGTACTTCCTTTTCTTACATAAAGCTATTTCATCCTTCGATACCTGATATCTTGTTTTTTGAGCACTGAGTCTTCCAGATTTGAAACATAAACTCTCCTGGTATTTCATTTTCAGATTAGTTTTATAATTTCAGCATTTTCATTGTAATTTTTCTTATTGTACTTTGATTTCTTTTGTTTGTATTCCTCATTGCTATGTTTCGTTTTATTCCGTTCCTTCTGTTTGGCCGTTTTAGATTCTTTTGGTTTCATTTCTTTCTGCTGCACAGATTGTTTGTATTTTTCTCTAGCTTTCTCCCTTGCCATTTTTTGCTTTAGTCTCAAATTGACACGCTTTTTCCTTTTTGGTTTCACAGTTTTTGCTGTTACTTTGTTCACTACAGTTTTCAGACTATCGTTATGTTTAAATCCTATGTCTTCATTACACTGCACTGTCTGCTTTGAAGATGTTTTTAGTTTTCCTTTCACATCCGATAATTGCATAGTTATCTCAGTAACTGACAAGACAACCTCATTATGAACTCTTCCTCTGTGATATAAGTAAATTGCCATTCCTAAACTTGGAAGATTGTTGTCAAAATAATTTGCAGAAAATCTATACCAATTATTTACATCATCAAATGTACATATGTCAACTTGCAACATATCAACCATTGCCATTATTTCAAGCTCTGTTGCCCATGTTCCACTATCATACATCTTTTGTGTCATTACATAGTCCTCCAGGCTAAGAAATCCATCTCTCAAAACACATTGAAATTTACTTTGGTTTTTCAACAAGTGATCGACAGTTGCAACCCTCAACTTCATATGACTGTTTTCAGATCCCGATAAAGCATATGAAATCGCTCGGAAAAAACAATTACCATCACCTCTAATCTTCTTCACATCATTAGGCTTTCCAATTACTGCACATTCTTCAGATACAAAAGAAGACTTCAAGTGTGATTTCACAATTTCTTGTTTATCACAAATACTCTGTCGAAACTCAAGTGTGAGAGGAGTAAATGTCATCACATTTGGTTGAGATAGGCCAATGATTTCGATATCAAGACTTTCACAACCCATGCCAGTTTCTACATGTGGCACATCAACTTTGAAGTCATGACTGTTCATTTTGTTACAATACAAGCTCCCAACATCAGCACCATTACCCCCATCATCTACACTATTTCCATGTCTACAAGCAGAAGCCCTATCTGATTTCTCATCCTCCTCAAGAGTCAAATCCACTATATCATCTTGCAGCATATCCACACACCAGTCCTTACAATCATCAACTACACTATCAGTACAAGTATGGTCGGCTTTCATATGTTCCTGTGTACATGTTAAAGCATTGTTGCTTATGCAGAGATTGACACCAGTTATTTCAAATTGTTCATTAACCGACAGATTCATTGATTGAGCTAAATTGAGACAATACCTGTAAACACCATGCCATGAAACTGCACGCATCAGAATGCTTGTCCCATCTTGAACTTGACTGCCATGGACATTTCTAGAATGAGAATCAAACACATAATAAATATCATCTTGAGCAATCGCTGCAAAAGTGCTCCCATGAAAACATATGAAACATGCTTGGTATATCTGAATTGTTTTTTCTACAGCTTTTTTAAGAGAAATCATGTAATAATCTTCAAAACTGGGATCATATTCATTAAACGTTCAAGTCACAGGGTCCGCGTAATTTAAACTGAAGTAGCTTTCATACACATTTAAATCGGTTGGTAATTCACTTACAAGCAGATACTCATTATTCATGGTTGAACTTCTCTGTAAAAATCCATAGAACTCATTACCAGTATTCATCACATTTTCCAATTCATTCATTTGCCAATATTTCATACACTTTGTCTGACTTCTCATAATAGCACTTGGGCTCATTGGCACACATTGCTTTCCACTATTTACTCTAAATCTAGCATGTCCCTGACGATGAGTACCTTGTGCCACCAGCGTTTGATCAAAATTAATTTTTATTATTATTATTATTATTACCCTGGCGCTAAATTGCTACAAAGTTTACAATCACAGGTTTAAAAAAATAGCAATGTACATCAAAATACTTATCTTCAAAAAGCAACAGGTTTACACATTGGTAACATTTGCTTGCTACTCAGAGTTTTACATTTCATTTTTGCAGGCTTCACCATATCAGCACATGAATCTTTAGACTGCAATTTATTACTGCCATTACTTACATTTGTATCAACTCTTGTCTTTAATGGAACTCTTTGACCTTCTGTCATATTATGTTTTCCTTCACAATAATTCACTGTTATTGTTTGCTTTTTGGACTTCTTCATCCCATATTCATCAACATGTAATTCACAATGAGATGCATTTTTCTTTTCAGCATTTTTGTGGGCATCCTTGTTACAGCTGTGTGTTTCTGTTTTTCCAGTCTTATCAATGAAAGTCAGAGTACTTTCACTGTGTGATCTTGTACGCATATTCAGCGACACTTTGGGTTGTGTTTGATTATCTGCTTTCTCCTCACTTTTTGATTCATCATATACACTCGACTGTTTAGAAGGAGATGGATTCGTTTTGTTCTTCCTTAAGAAATAACCACCAGTTTGTCTTTTCACCGACTGCTTTGTTTTGCTCTGTTCAACATACCTATGTCCTGCCTTTGATATGAACATATGATTTTGCTTTCTTTTTTGCTGACCATTCATCCGAACACTTGTTAACTCCACTGTACACCAAGTCAAAAGTATTTTCATCTGTAGAAATACCAAAATTGTTAAACAAAGTGTCACTGTAATTACTATGTCCACATTTGCGGCAAATCCATGTGAATGTCTTACTGATCAATCGTTGTGTCACATTCAAAAACCCAGAGCAACTAAGGTGAAACCACACACAACATTTATCACATTGTATTGTCGTTGCACCAGATTCATCAATTTCATCACAGAGCCAACACAAACATGTGTTACCATTGTTTGATTCATTTTCAAACTTATTCAGTTTTTCTGCTCTACATGTTTTTCTTTTGTTATCACATTTGTACTTTTCTGGGACATTTTTTCTTCTCAATTTCCTGGCACTCTCACTTTGTTCAGCATGAATTAATTGGCTAATACTTCTTTTAGTATGTCTAAATATGCTTTTCTGTTGCTTTTCATACAATTGTCTATCCACCTTTGTCATCCGAATCGCCATCGATTTTCCATTTTGTGGTAACTGTACATCATATGCTTCCTAGCTTTTTCTGTCATTCTTCTACATTTTTTTACCGTGTATCCAGTTGATTCCAACCTTTTGGCTTTTTCTGAGACTTTCTGCCATTCTTACATGTACATGTTTCAATCACTTTCCTCTTTAATGTACGAGGACACTTTTTCATTGGTACTGAAAATACCACGTTCACCTGGCTTTTATACTTCTCTTGGCTCTTCTGATACATATACATCTGATTCCCATACCAGTCTTTCCAGGACTTCATGCACCTATTCTTGCTTATATGATTCTCATATCTGTACTTGTTGCATTTCTTACATCTGTCACCATGGCTTTTGAACTTGTCATTCCGGCTTTTGTACTTTCCATTCAGGCTTTTATTCTTGACAAGCATACTTTTGCAATAACTTTTGACATGACTTTCATTAGAATTCACATAACTTTCATTAATGTTCACATGGCTTTCATTAATGTTCACATGGCTTTCATTATTGTTCACATGGCTTTCATTACTGTTCATATGGCTTTCATTATTGTTCTGACTCTCACCTTTGTCATTGCTGTGACTTTCAGACTTGTCATGGCTTCGACTCTCACCTTTCTCATTGCTGTGACTTTCAGACTTGTCATGGCAGTGACCTTCATACTCATAATGACTGTGACTCTCACCTTTATGGCTGTGACTTTCAGTCTTCTCGTGGCAGTGACCTTCATACTCATAATGGCTGTGACTCTCACCTTTCTCATGGATGTGACTTCCAGACTTCTCATGGCTGTTACTTCCAAGCTTCTCATGGCTGTGATTTCTAAGCTTCTCATGGTGGACACTTTCCAGCTTCACATCACTTTGAATCACCTTCTTATTGCCAAGTATTTTGTGCTTCTTATTGCCAAGTAGTTGTTGCTTCTTATTGCCAAGTAATTTATGCTTTTATGCTCTTCACACATATCAATGCTGTCCCTGATAGCTTGCACATCTGCAAGTTTCTCAGGGACGTCCTCAAGCATAGACACTTGAGTCATGTTAGAGTGAAAGACAGCAGAATTCACAGAAGAAACAGTAAAGTCAGAAAAGAACACACATCTGTCAGAGGAAACCACAACTCGTCTTTCCCGCTTCCTCTCCAGTCAAAGTCAGGAACTGCATAGCACCCTTCTTCCTCTCAGCGACTTGATACTACGTCATTTTGTCCTGAAAACAAAATATAACAAATAACATAAGGTACTGATTTTTTGTCCATGACCACTTTTTTAATTGCCAATACTATTTGTGCCGTAAAACATTCTGATGGGTTCAGCAAATTGATCAGTATTCAGTATGTTTCATGCAGTTTGTTTCCTGCCATGACTTTCACTACATCACACAAATTAAGTTTTCCAAAACACACACAGACTGTTCAACATTAAGGTTGAACACAACTATACTTAGTACCTTTCAATTATCTAACCCAGTTTGAATATTAGCCACAGCATGAAAAACTTTTACATCAGCAATCAATATTATAGCCTTATTAACTAGCCCACATTACAATATTCACACCATACACTTCTTTAATTTCTCCAATTGTTTACAGCAAGTGTTACCAGTAATACATTCGATATACAAAACCAATTGTATATTAACTTTATTGTTGTCGATTCTCATGACTTGTATTGTAGCGTTGTCCTTGTTATCATTGAATCCTTCAATAAGTAGGGAAAACTACCAGCTGGTTAAGCACGCTTTTGATGTAGTCTGTTGAGGTCTCACTACAGCCTTTATATCCTTATTGAAGTGTAACAACATGCTTGACCAGAGTATTCCGACGTAAAATTGCACTACCAACAACATTCTATTTCTGTTCTGTTTACTATTCACATTGCTTATTAAATATCAAATACGACTATCTGAGCAAAATGTGTGCAACAACACTGCACTAATGACGTCAAAACACCCAAGTGTTATACATGCTTTACACAACACTTTTGTGCACATATGCAATCATCACATCACCTGCCTGACCATATTAATACAATGCATGCATGTCATCATACTACACAAACATGCAACATGTGCGTAGGTCGTTGAAATAACACATTTTTTGAAGTTCGCTTTATTCGCATACCTTGTTTTTATATTTGGCCTTAGTCAAAGTGCTATTCCATGACTGTCCCTTAACAAAAACTCTTTTAAATGTTTGAGCTTCATTTATTTTATTATTCGATGGACGAAAATGCGACATCGCGCACTGCATGAATGAACGTTGCACATGACACTTTGTTCGGAAATAACATACAGTTCATGCTGTGGCACCATCTTCTACACGGGAATCTTTTGACACTCACTACGCTTTAAATATTGGATGGTGATGTTACATGTAGCTGCCATGTGTCGTCTTCGGTCCTCATGTGTGTACACACTACTGCCAGAGACTGTTTTGTCACGTCGTCGCTGCGCAGTGCTGTAGTTCTACACAAGTACAAATAGTCTTAAAATATTAAAATATGTCAAGCAATTCCTTAATTATTAAATTTGGTTTTGCGGAGCATAAAGAGTTTGTGGACATCAAGACGGGCAAGAGGAAGCACTCGGCCATATGCAGATTTTGTTTTCGGTCGAACCGCATAACTGAGCAAGCAGGGACCAGCTCTGCATTTATAAGACACGTGAGCCGTCTTCACAAAGCAAAGTATGTACTATATAAGCACCTTACTTACCACCATAAAGATTATTAGTCCCAAATAAACCTGTTCTATCCAAAACCTAGAAAATAACTTGACTTGTGTAAAGAAGTGTTAAAGTTAATATAAAAGTGTAATTGTTCAGCAAGATTTGTGTCTATTTTTCGCCGATGGGCGCCGCCATCTTGGATCAAGGGCGCCCTCGCGGGTAACTTTCTTGCCTAATTTGTTGACACAATGCTCATACTGTTAGCACTGCCTGTTACTGTTAGTATGAATGGATTATTAGAGGCTTTTTGAAAAACTCAATGTCCTTTTTTTTCTTGCAGCTATTTCCAATGAAAATTGTATTTTACTGGTTTTTGTTCCTCATTGGATTTTACAAAATTTGTAGGAGCTCTAATTCATTGATTGTCTTATTTTATTTGTTAACAGATACAATGAGTATTTACGAAACAAAACCAGTCTGGATAGTCAGCAGCAGACTATCAGCAATTTCATCACACCTGGTGCTGGTGCCAGTGGAAGTAGCAGTGAAACAGTTCAGTTATACAGCGCCCAGAGTCCATGTCAGAAGGCTATTAGTGATGCGATCATTAAGGATCTGATAATTGGCTGCTCCTTTCGTTTGTCACTTGTGGAAAACAGCCACTTCAGACATTTCCTCAAGTTGGTGGAACCAAGGTGATTATGAGAATTTGTATTTTTGTTTTGTTTTTTTCTTCTTCTCTTCAGCATTTTATTAATGGCAAGCAAGCAGTACTAGGCAAGGTGTTGACTGTTGACTCATGTTTTAAACTTGTTTGATGCATGGTATAAGACACCTTAAATAGCTTTTTTTAATTTGCTTGTGTTTGATTAATTCCCTCTAGATATGCACCAATGGCACGTTCTACTGTTTCAGGGAGTATGTTGCCCAAGTTCTTTGATGCAGCCAAGCAGAAAATCAAGAATGTTCTCGTTAAGCAGTCTTCAGTTTCAATTACAACAGACATTTGAACAGACCGGACCATGAGGTCTTTCTTGGGAGTGACAGGTCATGTCCTTTCTTTTGATGAGGAATCAAAACCACAACTAGAGTTGCTTCTTTTAAGTTGTCAGCAATTTACAGGCAGCCATACGGGAGTGAGGATTTCTGCAGCATTTGAAGAGATAGTTGATGAGTATGAAATCAAACATAAAACTGATTTCATTATAACAGACAATGCTTCAAATATGAAGTGCGCATTCAAGGTTCGTTTTCCACCTGCTGATGAGGATAGCCTTGAGGAAGGAGTTAATGATGATGAAACTCTGGATGATGAGAGCATTTGGGAGTCGTTAAACATTTGGGAGTCGTTAAATGAAGAGGAAGACGACTATGTCAGCGAGGTCCTTGTGTCCAACTCTAAGCAGTGCCTTTCTTGCTTTGCCCACAGTCTCCAGCTTTTTCTTGGAGATGGAATGAAAGATACAAAAGGTGTCGCAGGTGCCATCGCAAAGGCATCAACACTCGCAACTTTACTGCACAAGAGTACAATTTTGAAGGAGATGTAAATGAAGTGTAGGGAAGAGAATTAAGTGTTGCAGCGAGTTAAATTAATAATTTAGAACACTGTAAGGCTTCAGTTAAATGTTAAAAGAAATTTGCTTGTTTGTCAGTTGTGAGTCATTTGATACTGAACAATCATATGATGATCAGTGATGATATGCTTATCAGTCTGATATGGAAATAGTTCATTTGTTGGTAAACATGGTTACACAATATTATCTGTGACTCAATAGTGAGTACAGCAGGCTGGTTTAAAAGTATTATCCTTTCAGTCAACATAGTCAAATAGTGCACACAAGAAAACATTAATGGCAATTACAAATTCAACACAGTTAACATAGCAAGGTCATAGCTCAAGAGTATATTTTTTACTTTTATTTTTTTGCAGGTTTGAGAATTCATTTGGTAAAGGTAGGACAATTCCCGCTGCAAATGCAACACGGTGGATATCAACATTCCACCAGCTCAAGGCAATCTTGAACCTGGACTTAAAGACATTGACTGATATGTGTGGGGCAGATTTCAATAATGTATCCTTCAGCGCTAGAGAATGGAATCAACTGACCGAAATGAGTGAAATTCTTACACCATTTTCTGAGGCTACCGATCTCACTCAAGGTACATTTGAAACAAATGTTTCAATACTACACACTGCATTTTGATAATTATTTGTGTGACTATATCAGTGGATGTTTCTGATTGAAACAATTATAATTATATACCACAGATTCATATGATTATCAGATCGAAGAATTTTGCCACTGAGCAAAAAATCAACACTGAGCTAAATTCATTATTGGTTATTTCTATAATCTATAGGTGAGCAGTGTGTCACAATCAGCATGGTTGTTCCAACAACTCTTGACCTCTACTCTCCTCTCAGGAAGATGAAAGATCGTGTTCGTCACTGTCGACCATTGGTGATCTCCCTGACTTCTTCTCTACTAAAAAGATTCAGTGGCATATTCACGAGCTGCAATAATATGTCAGAACCTGTCGCTGGCTCCCACGAATTGCCATTCTCTGATAAAGTGTACCTTATTGCACCAGTATTGGATCCCCAGTTTGCATTGCACTGGGTTGACATGGATGTGTGGGCTGACATTGATGCAGTCTCACTCAAGCGAATGAGAGATGACCTGAAGGCCACTCTCCAAGGTAACGGTCAGTCAGTCAAGTGGCTTGTTCCATATTAATACTGCATTGATAACTTTAAAACTTACCTGTTGCAAAGTTTACGAAAGTGTGGAATATCTTATTAAATAAGCTACATGTAAACTGTTTATACTGCACTGGTTATAAATATTTTTTAAACATTTTGTGTGTGTTGCAATTTAAACACCACAGATCTGGTCATATCATTCAGTTAATGATGCATCATCATCAGGATATCAGGGAGAGAGTACAGACGATGAACAACCACCATCTGCTAAGGTACCAAGGCTGCTGGCCAAGTACCAAAGCCTTCGGAATAGGTCCAAAAGTGGTGACAAAAATAGCACCCGCCTACAAATTGCCAAGCTTCTTGATCATGTCATTGATCTCAGTGAGCTAAGTACAGGGTGCTTACAGTTTTGGGTAGACAATCGTGTCAGATACCCAACTTTGTATAAACTTGCAATGAGAACACTGAAAATCCCCGCCTCCACTGCCCCTGTTGAACGTATCTTCAGCAGGGGTGGGATCATCATGCGGCCCCACAGAGCTAGATTGTCTGCTGACAATTTGACTAGGTTGATTTTCCTAAAGTGTAACGAGGACATTCTAACGAACTGCTAGTTATTTTGACCACCGTTTATCAGTACATGTACTGCAGTTTAAAGCATGCATGAGAGAAACCTGTGTTTGGAAAACTCAATTAGGCATGTCCTGTCTGATGCTCTCCACACACTGGAGAATGTTTAGAGAGCAACACATGGGACATGCCTGATTGAATTAGTCAAAACTCAAAACATGAACAATTAGGTTAGATTAGATTAGATTTTTTTATTCATTCATCATGTAAAAACGACAAGTGTTTTCCCAGTCATAAAAAAAAAAACATTAAAAAACTGCCACAAAACAGTCACAAAAATACAGACAATAAAAAACAATCTTATAAATACAATATAAATACAATAAATCCTGTTCTTATCAGAATATAATGTTAATCTTTCCTTTAAAGGTATGAATAAGTTGTTAGAAAAGTAAAGTAGAGTTGTGGTTTCATGTCAAAATAAAATTGCATTACCATGTGACTGCCATGTGCACATAATTATGTTCCTACTTGTAAATTTCTTATTGTGTGTTTTTACTTTAATGAGGTCTCGGTCTCGGTCTCGGATGGGACGGTCTCGGTCTTGGTCTTGGTCTCGGTCTCCCCCGGTAAGGTCTCGGAAGACGAGGTCTCGGTCTCGGACTTTAACCTTCCGACGAGGCACGCTGTCAAAGCGTCTGTCACAAATCAAGAAAAACATAACAGCACCCACGTGATAAATCCCAGCCATGCTATATTCCATGATATCCTCCCCTGTACCATAACACAGTCTAGAAGGGGTGTCAGTTAATGGGGGTCTATGACTTGGGTCAGTGGGGCTGAGAAAAAAAAATAATAATAATATTCCCATGGGGCTTGTGCATTAGTTTGTACACAAATCCATAGAGTTGATTGAAAACATCTGTTCCCCAACTAGCTGTGAGTCACTGTGAGTCATGGGATGTCTTGCTGTCATTTCTGCGGTTAGAAAATGGGAGACAAGCCCTTGCAAGCCCTTAAGTGATTTATTACTTGTGACAGACTGAGTGGCAGCCATCCAGAGCCGTGTTACGTAATAACAGGTTAAAAGTTTTTTTTTTTTATCAAAAACCGACCAACTTTCATTACTTAATTAAACCTTTATTTAACAATTTGATCAGTCTAAAAAGAACCAACCGTGATTACTTCAAATAAGCGTTGATTAAGTCTTGCAACAAATGTTGACTAAACGTTATTTAATCGACCAAAATGGACCAACCGTCAATACTGTATCTCTAAATATTGCTTAAACGTTATTTCATTGACCAAAAATGGACCTACCGCGCTAACTTAAACCAATGTTGATTTTACGTTATTTTATCAAACAAACCTGGACCAACCGTGCTAGCTTAAAGCAAACGTAGATTTAACGTTATTTAATCAACCAAAAACGGACCTACCGTGCCAACTTAAAGCAAACGTTGATTTTACGTAATTTAATCAACCAAAAATGGACCAACCGTGCTTCCTAAAAGCAAACGTTAAATTAACGTTAATTGAACAACCAAAATTGCACACAGTGCTAACTAAAAGCAAACGATAAATTAAAGTTAATTTAGTCACCAAAAACGGACCCATTGTGCTAACTTAAAGCAAACGTAGATTTACATTATTTAATCAACCAAAAGCGAACCAACCGTGCTAACTTAAAGCAAACGTGGATTTAACGTTATTTAATCAACCAAAAATGAACCAAGCGCGCTTACTAAATGCGGATTTTAAATTAACGTAACTTTAACAACCAAAAATGGACCAACAGTGATTACTAGAAAGCAAACGTTAATTAACGTTAAATTTAATCAACCAAGAACGGACGGACCCACTGTGCTAACTTAAAACAAACGTAGATTTAACGTTATTTTATCAACCAAAAATGGACCAACAGTGCTAACTTAAAGCAAGTGTTGATTTTGCGTTGTTTTATCAACCAAAAACGGACCAACCGTGCCAACTTAAAGCAAACGTAGCTTTAACGTTAATAAATGAACCAAAATTGGACCAACCGTGCTAACTTAAAGCAAACGTAGATTTAATATTATTTAATCAACCAAAAGCGAACCAACCGTGCTAACTTAAAGCAAACGTTGATTTTACATTATTTTATTAACCAAAAACAGACCAACCGTCATAACTTCGAACAAACGTTGATTTAACGTTAATAAATGAACCAAAAATGAACCAACCGTGCTTACTTTAAGCAAACGTTGAACAAACGTTATTTTATTAACCAAAAACGGACTAACTGTCATTACTTCAAACAAACGTTGATTAAAAGTTATTTAATCAACCAAAATCGGACCAACAGTGCTTACTAAAAGCAAACGTTGACTAAACCTTATTTTATTAACCAAAATCGGACCAACGGTAATTACTTCAAATAAACATTGATTTAATGTTATTTAATCAACCAAAAACTGACCAACAGTGTTTACTTCAAACAAACGTTGATTTAACGTTGTTTAATTATCCAAAAATGTACCAACCATGTTTACTTAATACAAACGTTAATTAAACATTATTTTATTAACCATATATGAACCAACGGTACTTACGTAAAAGAAATGTAGATTTAACGTTATTTTATCAACCAAAAACAGACCAACCGTACTAACATAAAATTAACAGTGATCAAACGTTATTTTATCAACCAAAAACGGACCAACCGTCATCACTTCAACTCGATGTTGATTGAACGTTAATTTATGAACCCAAATTGGACCAACCGCAAAAACCTATAACAAACGTTATTTTAACGTTTGTTAGCTAACCAATATTAAACATAAACGTTACTAACATTACAAAAACGTTGTATGCTATCTGGGTAATCACATGAAACTTTTGGAAGTCACGATTCAGAGTGATTTCAAATGGGACATTCATGTTGCTGATATTGTCTCTAGAGCCTCTAGAAAGTTATTTGTCTAGTGTATTTTTTAAAAATGTAACGCTCCCTTGGCTAGTAGAATTGAAAATAAAGAATCATGGTTCGCTCTGCACATTCATCAAGCACACCAAAGGTTTCAATCATCCCCTTCGGACCATACAAAACGAGAGGTACCACCTTTATCAAAACATCACGTTCATAGCCCACCTTGGGTTTCGACCCAACTCCAGAGCACAGGACAGTACCCCGGTTGTTGACTGTAGACTTCACTACTTCATGCAGACTAGCACGGTGGTCTCCCTGACAACCTTACATTTCTTGGGAAATGGGCATTCTCCTTCGTGCTTTTAAGCACACTTGTTGCACCGACCCTTATCTTTCAACCATTTTATCTTTTGGTCACAGTTCAGCTTCTTGAACTCTTCACATGTCTCCAGATAATGACCCAACTCGCTGACACTACAATAAAGGCAAGTGATCCTATCGCCGATTCCTCCTTTGGAAGCGATGGAGTTCTTAGCAGGAGTTGACGTCTTGCTTACTCCCTTCGCAGTAGTGGTTACACACACCTGTGGGTTTAGAGCTGCTATCTGCGCTGTGTATGTTCTGTTTGCTGGAAAATCTGGACCTTTTGGATAAGCGTTTGCGTTCTTGCTGGGGGCGTTCTTTCTTACACAACTTGAACTTTACGAGATTGTTCCAGAAGAATTAATCCCACTGGGCCAGTCTTATCTTCAAGCCCCTCACTGAGATTAAGCACTGTATACTTCTGTCCTTCAGATTTCTTCCACATTTTGGATAAGAACTCTGTTAGTAGTCTGTCCGGTAACTTTTGAGTTAATTCAACAGCATACTTATGATTCTTCAACTCTGCCTTGAACTTAAGGTGAGTCGCGGTCTGAATCATAGTCACTAGTTCATCGGAAAAATCTCTCAATCCAGCCCAGTCATTGTAGGAAAGTGATGGCCGAGTTTCCAGCTGACTAAGCAAGCCCTGCACTAT
>JAUELU010000022.1:6135904-6146468 GCA_032357145.1 Evasterias troschelii
GTTTGAAAACAGTGAAAACACTTAAGGTTTTTCCCCACTTTTTTCTGGTGATTGCAATGACCGATTGAGCTTAAACTGTCACAGGTTTGTTGTTTCATGTTTCTGTTGGGATACACCAAGTGAGGATACTGGTCTTTGAAATTTACCAAAAGTATAAACTCCCTTTAATAGCTGTCTGGCATGGCTGAATGGCTCTTAACAAAAGGTTCCCTTTGTATTAGAACTCCCATTCACGTCTACGTACGCACTTACACACACAACCCAATCAGCATTTGAATTAACAGAAACATACAAATCGTCAGGCATAAGAGTTTGATTCTGACAACAATTTGATGAAGGTGACTAATCTGGATCCCCAGAATCAAAGGAAAACGTTGCTGTCAGGCTGCTGAAACGTCATAGTGTCTTTTAATTGATCAAAGCACAATTACCAAAAGTTAAAGTAGCGCAGGAGAGTGCTTTATAGAGAAGATGAGAGCTGAATACGAGCATTATATTTAGCTATTTAATTGAAACTTAACAGTTCAAATAATATATGAACAAACATCTGTTGAAATGCATTTACTTGTTTCAAACCAAAAGACTTCCTCTGATTTTATGGGGGGAAAAATCCTTAATGATCAAGGCATACATTTTTGCGAAAATAAAACCGTTTGGGTTTTGTTTCAATAAAGCAAGCTATTTTACATAAAACAAAGCATTTTTTCTTCTCAGAAATGTATGCCTTGATCATTAAGGATTTTCCCCCCATAAAGTCAGAGGAAGTCTTTTTGTTTGAAACAAGTAAATGCATTTCAACAGAGTTTTTGAAGTAATTTGATCAAATGAGGGCGCTATTTATTTTTTTATTTTATTCTAACGGTGGTCCACGTTTTTATGGTTAAGGCCAAAACTGTGTGCATCTTTACACACCTTTATCATTCGGGGTGACAAAAGATACACAACGATTGGCTAATTATTGGAAAGTGCCACCAACAGGGCAAATGCTGTCACTGGTACAACCTCGTTACAGTCACAGCGCGGGCGTATGTGCGACTATCATTGTGGGTTTATCAAGCTATGGAAACGAGGTTGTGGTGTACACGAGGCCTCGAAGCAAGAACATGCGAGTGAGAATGCGCCATTTTCGTCCACGGTAAACCGGGAAGATACCAACGCCTGTGGCTGCTTTTCCCCGTGAATATCACGTTTAAGCACGGTTTAAGGTAAGTTATATTATGTTTTACTCTCAATTGTTAGTGTAATAATTTACTCATAAAGGTTGTTTCTCGAGGAGACACCCTGTTTTCGCCACGATAGATAATTATGTCATGCATGACAATCAGAGTGCAGACGAAACAATCACTATCACTACTAGGATTAGGCTGTTAGGCACTAGACACTGTCTATAATCAGTGAATCGGACGTCCGTATGTCACGGACGTGTAGGCCTAACAATACATGCCTAAAAGCGTCAGTGTCAATGTGAGGATGGCCGGTCCTGCTTATTCGTCAAATGGGGAGCGCATTGTAGTTCTCCAAAATTACACACGAAAATTAGTTATTGCTCTTTATGTTTCGTTCATCTGGTTGACACTTTTGACTTTCATATTAGCAGGCATAACAC
The DNA here is from genome assembly GCA_032357145.1 of Evasterias troschelii. NCBI lineage: Eukaryota > Metazoa > Echinodermata > Asteroidea > Forcipulatida > Asteriidae > Evasterias > Evasterias troschelii. The sequence continues at coordinate 6,137,511 of JAUELU010000022.1, forward strand.
TAATTTCCACATCTCCTTACTGTTGTTACAAAGTGTTGGTGTCAACGGCAACAGTGCCAGTGGCAGTGGGTAAGTTTTTTAAAGAATAACATTGTCATTAACAATAAAGATTACAATCTCGAGTAAATATCATGATTGTTAAAACAAATTACTTCTGATGCAGTGATGGTGGTGGCACCCTGCAGAATTTTACCCGCAATACCCATACCAAGTGTACTGTGTAAGTATTGTCAGTCTCCATTGCACTTCCACCAGTGTCATGTCAGTGACATTCTGGAAATTTTCTTGAAGTGAAGATAAACAATTTCTTCTCATTGCTATATTTATAGTTTCTAGGTTAGGCAGGGAAACAAACAATTTAATTTGCATCGATCCAAAACAGGGTTCCAACTGTCCAATCCGACAGCCATTTAATGTTTTCTCTGTGGTTAAAAAAACCCAAGTTCATGATAAGTTCATAACCATGATAACCTATAGGCAAGACACAATCTTATCATGTGTATAAAGGCTGGTGAGATAGTTTTGTAATGAAAGCCTAAAATGAGTGACATGGCAAGAAGCGGTCAGATACAAACGATTTCCTACCATGTCACCCTACGTGTACTTAGTAGGATCCGTGCAATCCTACGAGTGTGTAAATGACGTAGGGCCTACAAATAATGTAATGCCTATCATCTCAAAATGTTGAACACAATTTTTTGTTTACAACATGTAGCCTATTTTGGAAACTTTAGATGACTTAAATGAAGTGTACTCTTCCAAAGACCAATGATGGCTTATGTCTTTTTTCTTCTTCACTTTTTTCCAGAAAATGTCGAGGAAAAAACGCTTATCCCCACATTCTGAAGCAGAACAATTCTGTTTATCAGGATTAGACAAATCTGGTTTTGAAAGGCGATATATTGATGATAACATAGGTAAGTTATTTATTTTGAGAATTTTACTTCATGCATGATTTTATAGTGTATTTAAAATAAGTCTTTATGTGGATTTGTGAATGGGGAGGCATTCCCAGAAATATGACTTACTGGTGTTCCCCATCCAAGGTCAAGGTGCACCCCCTTTGTGTTATTGTTTACTTGGTTTCTTCCTTGTAAAAGAGGGTCTGGGGGAATCTTTGAGTAGACATTGGTTTTCCTTCAAGAGCCATGCATTTCTTTTCCAGCTGACAGTGAATTTCCATGATACATTTGAAGAATGAATTCATTCAAAATAATGTCATTTTCAAAATACACATCATAAAAATAACCTGTGAACTATTATCAAAATTGAACAGTAAATAAATAACACTAACAGTTTCCATTTTACCAGTTATTTTGTGATGCACTCTCATAATATTGAGTTGATTTTTATTGTTGCAATCAAAAGCGCTGTTGCATTTGTTGTTGTTTTCTGATAGGCCTACGGTTTTTCTTGAAGATGACAGCATTTCAAACTGAAATTTTTCACAGAGGATTGTTTACCAATATAACATTTGCAAACTGTTAGATTTCAGATTTAAACTTATTAACAATTACATTTTGATCATTACCAAAGCTTTATCATACCTTTAATTTTGCGAAAAAGTACCTTAAGGCATACATTTTTTTTTATATTTTTTTTATTTCAGGGTGTGGCCTTTTCACTAAAGAACATTTTGAACAAGGAAGCTTCCTCCTTGAGTATAGAGGATATCTTACAGTGGCTGCTGAAAATGAGGAGACAGACTCTTCCTATATGTTTAATTATAAACATGATGGTGTAGCCTACAGGTGAGCATGCAGTTAAAGTGCAATATTTTTTACTTCCAAAGTAGCAGAGATATTTTCTTTGTGCTGGATATTCTTCTCTATAAGACATTTGCTCTAGCAAAATCACAAGTCATAAACTAAAAGACCCCTGGGGCTCAAACTTGATGTACATGTATATGTTTCACATTTTGCATTTTGACCACCTTGACCATATAGTTAAAATGGCACAAGGTCCAAAATATCGTCCAAAAGTATGAAAGTTTTCAAAGCTGCCTAAATCAAAGAAATTGTATAATTTTCCAGGAAAATATACACTGAACTACACACTGATAGACTTGCAATAAGGGTCTGAAATTGTAGAAGTGGCATGTTTTTCATAACGGCAAATGTGCCCAGATCTTTAATAAAGATGTATCTTTAGTCGAAATCTGGGTTAAATGTATTTTTTTTTCAAAAACAAATGTACTTTTTATTTCATGTTTCCAGATCTACTTTGTTTTTTTCGTCTTGAAAACAAAACCAGAAAACCTGTTGATCTAATATGATTAATGTAATTTAATTCATTGCCTTGACAGTTTATTGACACTCTGTCCTAGAACCAATGTTTGGTTTATAATATTGTTGGTTAAGTCAACAACCCTTTCTTAACATCACATCATTTCAAGACAAATTGTTCCAACTACTCAGAAACTAGCTTGTCTTTGACTGCATGATCATTCATTAGCATTGTATTTTTTGTACCATGTCAGCTTGGATGCACAAGAAATTTCTTGTCCGGCAAAGTTCATCAATGATGAATGGAAGAAGCCTAATTGTAAAATCAAGAAAGTTATGGTAGATAGTAGACCTCATCTGTGTATCTTCGCCTTGAAGAAAATTGAGGCAAACCAACTATGGACCAGAGGACTTCCCTTGGCGCAAGGTACATTCACTAGCATCACTTGCAATTTGTGTACAAACTATGTTAGTGTAGATATAATCTAGAATTCTATCAGATCTAGTTTACTTTTTCTTGGAAGCTGAATCACTCTTTATATCACAGTAGGCCCTGATTCAATAGTTCATAATAATTGCAACTTTGCTAAATACATGTCTGCCATTTCCACCATTTTGGGTGTGGATTCCTTTTAGTATATTTTGACTTCAAAAATGAGGGACAGGATGGCGCTTGTAAGAAAGCTGTGCGTCATGCGAAGGGTTGATATCGTCTGTTCACCTCCAAACATTCCAAACTAACTCAATGAATTACAGTGGCTGCTGATCCTTTATTACCAACCAGGGACATCATACATGGTCTAGACACCTCCAAATAAGGGCTTTGATCATGTAACCATGGACCCATGTGGTTGTATAGTATAGAATAAGTGTGGAATTTTTCATATATTGACTTCCTACATTACCATTGTTTTATTCAGTCCACAGTGAAAGGAGGAGAGTCATTGGAGAAAAGTGATTGTAAAGATGGAGAGACTACAAAGAACACAAGTTGCAGTGCATCCCATGTTTCCAGCTCCTCAACACCAGAGATAACGGTAATTATAACATTAAACCATGATATATTTACCTGATACATGCTAGCCATAGAATATAGAAAAAATAAGCACCTCTGTGTCCCATATGCTGCATGCTGCAAGGCAAAAGGCCTAGTTCTATTTTGGATGCCCTCTTTTCCAATGAGTTTAATTGTAACGTGTAACCATAGACCCATGTGGTTGTATAGTATAGTATACAAGTGTGGACTTGAGTTTTTAACTCTCAAACTCTGACATTCTTATATAACCCATTGTATTACAGTGGGTGCTGATTCTTTATATACCAACCGTGGACATCATACATGGTCTATACACCTCCAAATGTGGACTTTGATCATAACATGTAACCATGGACCCACGTGGTTGTATAGTATAGTATACAAGTGTGGACTTGAGTTTATAACTCTCAAACTCTGACATTCTTATATAACCCATTGTATAAGAGTGGGTGCTGACTCTGTACATACCAACCGTGGACATCATACATGGTCTATACACCTCCAAATGAGGACTTTGATCATAACATGTAACCATGGACCCACGTGGTTGTATAGTATAGTATACAAGTGTGGACTTGAGTTTTTAACTCTCAAACTCTGACATTCTTATATAACCCATTGTATAAGAGTGGGTGCTGACTCTGCACATACCAACTGTGGACATCATACATGGTCTATACACCTCCAAATGTGGACTTTGATCATAACATGTAACCATGGACCCATGTGGTTGTATAGTATAGTATTCAAGTGTGGACTTGAGTTTATAACTCTCAAACTCTGACATTCTTATATAACCCATTATATAAGAGTGGGTGCTGACTCTGTACATACCAACTGTGGACATCATACATGGTCTATACACCTCCAAATGTGGACTTTGATCAGTCCATGTTACCTTGGACCCATCTGACTATATAAAAGTGTGGACTTGAGTTTGAACTTTTTCATATATTGACTTCCTACATTACCTAGTGTATTACCATTGTTATATTCAGTGCATAGTGAAAGCAGGAGAGTCATTTGAGAAAAGTGATTGTAAAGATGGAGAGACTACAAAGAACACAAGTTGCGGCGCATCCCATGTTTCCGGCCCCTCAACACCAGAGATAATGGTAATTACAACATTAAACCAATTGATATTAACCCCATACAAACTATCCATTGAATACAGCAAAAGAAATTTCCTGTGTGTGCCCAATTTAAGAATGATTGATTAGGCAACTGGCATCTGTAGAAGAATTGTATAAAGAATAAGTCAATTGAAAAAGTTTAAATAATCAAATATTAAAACCATAATTAAAACTCTAGACAAAGTATGGATAAACATTAAGTAAATGCACTTCCATTTTAAGTGTAATTTTGTCTTCCCATAAAAAAAAGCACTCCTCAAAGATGGTATCCCAGCACCACGATGAGATGCAAGTCAAGGAATGGGCTGCAATTGAAGAAAAGAAGGAAAAGGAGAGACAAATGACCCGTATGCGTAACTATGGGAACTTTTTGCATAGTTGTAAAGTATTGCAAAAAGGTAAAGGTGTGCTACTAGTTATTTATCGTCCATCATACGAAGTTAACCCACATGACTATCTACCATGCAGAGACTGTTATGGCTACTACTGCAAAAGCGATCTTTGGAAACACAAGTGCAGCGAGAAGCCTTCAGAGGAAGTAGATGCAGATGGAGAACTATGTAAAAAGAAGAAAAGAACTCTCCATTGTAAGGCAAGTCGGCTGATGCTACCAACTATTCCTGGTGTGTCTAAACGGACACATGAAATTCTCACTAAGATGACTTCTGACAACACTTCCCGCCTTGTCAAATCAGACAGCCTGATCACAAAATTTGCAGAAAGCCTTACCATGAAACACGGACATTCAAGAGACCAAGAGACTTACATCAGACAGAGGACGAGGGAGATTGGCAGGATGGTCCTTGAGTATAGATTTATGACAGGGGAAAAGAATGCTATGCTGGCTGATCTTATTTGCCCTTCCAAGTTTGTTGCTTTGACACGTGCGACTAAACTGATACACATTTATATAAGACACCAAGTCTTGCTTTGAAGATAGGGTATAGTCTCCAAGCATGTACTGAAATCCTAAGAGGTGAGTCACTGATATCGAGGGATGAAGTCTTGGAAAAGAACTGTACATCGCTCTTGTCACTATACTCCTTGCACTGGGAAAATAAAGTGAGTCATCATGCTCTTCGTAGTCTCCATGAGGGCAGACGAAACAACCCAAAACTCCTCCCACTAACGGAAGATGTAGTGAAACTGTCCAAACATCTGAAGCAACAAATACAAATCCGGCAACATGAGTTGCGGAGGTCAAAAGGTCATGAAGTCGGAAGAGCGTGGAAACAGCTTGCAGAAGTACTGCTCACGCAAGTTGTAGTGTTCAACCGAAAACGACCAGGCGAGGTTTCAAAGATGACAGTGTCTGATCTGAAGAAGAGTTCAAACGGAGAAGACAGCATTTTAGATGGAGCATTGACAGAGTCAGTGGGAACAGGCACTTTGCAAGGTGCTGTGGAGGATTGAGATAATTGGAAAGAGATCAAGAACAGTTCCTGTTCTCTTGACATCAGAGATGAAAAATGCCATGGATTTATTGACATGTAAGCGATCTGAAGCAGGTATTAGTGTAAGCAACATCTATGTTTTCGCTCTGTCCGGGGAAGGTCACTTCAGAGCGTGCGATACTCTGCGGGAAATTTCGACCCAGTGTGGAGCTTAGCATCCCCAGTATCTGAGAGCAACTCGGTTAAGAAAACAGATAGTGACAGTATCGCAAATCATGAACCTAAAAGAGAACGAGTTGGATGTTCTTGCAAATTTTTTGGGACATGATATTCGTACGCATCAACAGTATTATCGGCTTCCCGACTCTACTTTGCAGCTAGCCAAGGTATCAAAAGTACTGCTGAAAATGGAAAAGGGGGATCTGAAGGGTCTGGCTGGCAAGAGTTTTGAAGATATGGAATTGGATCCCAATGAAGGTATGAACTACAAAATATCAGAAAACTGGTCGTTTAACCACATAGTTTGTGCTTAAAGGGTTCGGGTATTTTTGTAGGACACAAAACACAATGTCCACTGATTTATACTGTTTACACTTTCATGATTTGAAGTTAATGGTGGTAGTAAGCTTCCCTTAAAATACTACATGTACTTGCTGAGGTGCCTTAGTTTTTGAGAAATGAGTAAAACAATTTCAAAAATAGTTTTTGTCTCGGGAGATGAACATTATTTTACCATGTAAAACGTCTTTACCTGTACTGGTATGTAAATGCAAATACTGGTGAATACATTGTACATGCTAAAATAATTTTCGTCTCGAGAAGTAACCCCCCCCCCCCCCCCCTCTACCCATTGTCACTAGATTCTGTAATTGCTGTTTCTCTTAGTTTCAGTCACTAGATTCTGTATTTTCTCTCAGTTTCATCAAAGGAGATTCACATCTACCATCTACTTTTCTCCCCCACTATTTTAGAGCTCAGCAATGGTGAAGACTCTTACTCTGAAGATGATGAGCAAAGTAATACTGCAGAAAATGGTAAGACCACAACTTATTGATCAATGTAATTGTTGTTGCTTAGTATGCAGGCATGCAACCTTTCTTAGAATCAGCTAATTTCTTCTTTTTTTATCTCAGTTTTACCATTCAAATTGAAAAATACTATACAAAATCATTAAAATGTTGTAATTTTCTCTTTTTTGGTGAAGTTAATACAGTTGCATGCCTGGTATGTCAGATTACCCAACATTTATGATTGGCTAAATGTAGCATGTTTTGTTATAGATGCTTGCCTAATGTTATGATGCCTTTGACGGCAAATTATTTTTGTTTTAAGTTAGAGAGAGAGATTGCTTGATACCATGTAAAACAAATCTGACAGAGATTATTGCAAATTATTTAAAAAACACAAGTGAAAAGAAGGTTGGGTCACCCTTTAATTGCTAAGGCCCCGACATATCGATATGTGTTAGTGCACTTGATGTTTAAAAGAACATTTTATTATTACCTGGGACAGTTTATCCATTTTGATTAGTTAAGAGGAGATCACAAGGCCATGTTTAAACGTGTGATACAAGGTAAGAAGTGTTTAAACATACAATGCGAGGCACGCAAGCTTTTGGCTGGTGCAAAGTTAATAATTATAACGCATTCAATGTTACTTTTACTCAATGTAAAATCTATCAGTATAAAAAATGAATGAGTATTCATTGTTTTTTTAGGAGTTTTATATTAAAACACTTTGATTAAAGTAAAGTTTCACCTTGTTAATTTAATTTTTAAAGGTGCAGATAAACATGGTGCTACAAAGAAGAGTGTCCAGGTCAAGAAAGTTTGGTCGAAACGGGAAAAGAGAGCAGTTGCAGCTCATCTAGGAGTGTGCCTACGCAAACGTACCATGCCAGGTAAAGCTGCCGTCATGGAACTGTTTAAGAGAGAACCAACAGTTTTCCAGGAGAGGTCATGGACGAATGTTAAGGACTTTGTCCGAAATCAAATTAGGAAGGATGATCCCATGAGCTTTCTCAAACAGTGATTTTTAAAAAAGGCTCTTACAAAGAACCTGCTGAGTGTACATGTATGTGCATATTACAATTAAAGTAAAACGAAAACAAGCATCTCATCAGCCACAATTTTTAATATTTCACTGCAGCCATGGGAAGAGTCGTCTTGTTATGGACATGGGATGGGTTTTCACAGATTTAATTTATGTAAATGTTGCGATACATAGTAATCCTTTACATTCCTCCATGATCTAGCTAGTTAGTTGCTTTGTCAAAAACAAGTTACTACACAAATAAAAGATGGGTCATTCCATGTCAAATCAACCAATGTTCTGAAAATTGGTATGTGTTACCTCTCAAATTTGGTTAAAACTCTTTTAATATTCATCTATGTGGATAGATTTAAGGCCTCTAAAAGTGGGCATGCTTGGCACCGCTTTCAAGGGAACATGATTCACATCATTGAATGTTGTCTTATGTAATGTGTAAACTGATGCAAAGCTGGAAATTGGTACCTTGAGTGACTGTCACACAAATAACTCAAATCTGGCCTCAAATCAAGGGTAAACCATCCCCTTTTTCTCTACAGGCTGCTGAAAACACCAATTCACCGATTGTTTGGTGTAACCTCATTTGCCTAAATATAATATAAAAGCAATAACAAGCTTGTCAAATTATCAATTATGAATAGAAGGGGGGTCTGAAAATGGAAATAACTATTTTTCTGCAGATTAATTTAGTATTTTTAGCAACCTGTAGAGAAAAAAAGAGGGATGAGATACCCTTGTCTTGAGGCAAAATTTTAGTATTTGGGTGACAGTCATTCTAGGTACAGATGTACATTGCATAACTACAGGTAATCAATGACTTCAAACATGATGTCCACAGGTTGTATACTATACTATACAACAACATGGGTCCATGGTTTCATGCTAGAGGTGTATAAACCATGTATGATGTCCACAGGTTGTATTATACAAATATTGACTGCTCCGAGGAGATCCCCGGAGCATTCTATTTTCCCGAAGCGGAGCCGAGAGAAAATGGAATGGTCCGGGGATCACCAAAAGTAGTCAATATTTGTTTTATAACACCCAGGCCTTGAACTTCGCTCTTGAAGGGGCACAGCAATTTTCCTCTAGTAAGGGGCACTTCTATGAGGAAAATGTAA
>JAUELU010000022.1:6191601-6210215 GCA_032357145.1 Evasterias troschelii
GGAACATGCAACCCGGTCCTGGTATGGTCGAACGCACAGCTACACAGGGTTTGGGTTAATCCGATTTAATGATCCCAGTGCACTGCCTCCCAGCGAACGCGCAAGAATTAACAGGTAATCTTAAGTGAACAAAACAGGGGGTAACAAATTCATATGACCCATCCAATCATGCGGCTAACATCATTATGCATCTCCTACTGGTGGGTCAGCGGATTTAACCAACTAAATGTGTTCACTTAACTTTGGAGTGCTTTGCTGTAGAATTATCTAGCCTTTTTAAAAGTTGTACAGAGTTTAATGAATGCCTATTTTTTCCACTAAAAAGGCTACATTTGTCATGCCCTCCAACTGTCACCCCATCAAGTGTGAGAACAAAATTGAATGAATACTTGTATGTAACACCTACAGCTAAGCAAGCTCGTCACATCAAATAGCCACTGCATTTTGTTCGTACCCTTGATGTCTTCCAACAATTATGCAGGTGGAGCAATCAATTGTGTTTTGTTTTACATGGTGTTTAAGACTGCCATAGTCATGCATGAATTCTAAAGATGGCGGTATCCATGACATGGCTTTTATCCATGTCAACTGTCATGCAAACTCTTGTTGTGCTAGCAAGGCCTACACTACATTAGTACATGTAGATGTATACATGGTCGCTTGAAAGGTACTTGGTGGGTGTCAATTTAGAACTAAACTTATTAATATTTAATTTTGGCCTAAATATGTTGAATGACCTTTGAAAAGCTAGACTACTTAGATTAGAAAAAAATTCATCCAACTTATTCAATTAAATGAACTGATCTGTGCTATTAAAACAGTAACACATTTTTTAGCATGTTTGCCAACTTTGTGTACAAAAATGATGCTTGAATTGTATTTATACTTACGTCACTTTCCATTGTATTACTTGGGGGTTAAACTGTTGGCGGTATTGTCTGAAAAAAACAAAAACATACCAGGCACCAGGTTCAGGTATTATTTTCCTAAACACTGTTTAATGTTTTACAGAAAGCACCCTCTTTGACATGAACACGACATTTATTAAGGGAATTAAAGGGTAGCGACGAGTTCTTTAACAGTCGTTTAAAGCCGGCAGGGTCGTTGCCGTGCGATAAAGGCCCGAGCCGAAGGCAACGATCCTGCAAGGTTTTAAACGGACGTTTAAGAACGAGTCACTACTTTATTGGCAGGACCAGAGCCTTTTTCTTCTTTTGAGGCATGACTAGAGATATCAAAGAAAGCAGATCAAAGAGATCGATTTATTTCTGCCAGGAATAAGAGCCTTACTCCTGGCATCAGTTAAAAATAAAATTGTTAATGCAAATTTAAATGTTAAGTGTGAGTGTGTAGTAAATAAAGAAATGGAAATGTATTATTCAAATGATAATAGTAAAATATGTGGAGTCCCATATAGTTTTGTTACAGTGTTTATTTAGATTTTTTATTTTTGATGAAGTCTGAACAATTAGGCCTATAGCATAGATCTACAAATTACATGTATATAGAGCAAGATTTAAAACCCCTGTCAGAGTAAACTTGAAAATAAAAGGGCCAAAAAAACCTTAAACCGTGCTCCATGCTTTAAAAACTTTTTAGTTTATTTTAATTTTTTTTTGGGGGGGGACACAAACTGCGTTTTGGTTTTGATACAAACCGTTTGTGTTGTTTTGACATCAACTGTTTTGTGTCGACACGAACTTGTCCCAGATTTTTGGTCTTTTTTTTATTGACCCAATCCTTTGATCCAATGTATTACAGTTCAGGAAGTGACGCAAACTTGCGCTGGAAATGTGAAGTTGTTTTTTTTCCAGAAAAAACAGTTCCATTAAGTAAACATGTCCGCTTACGCTGAGCGCACTTTTAGCAAATCAGAGAGAATTATGTAGGTCACATGACCTGCATTGTGACGTCAAAAGCGCCATTAGCCAATCAAATGGCAGTATATACGTCACATGATCTAACTGGCATTTTCTATCATAAGGCGAGCAAAAAAGGTAATTGAAATCATCGATAAACATCCACTACACGAAACCATTATTTCATAAACCAAGTAATTAATAGTATACAAAAATGTCTTAAATCTATTTTAAATGGCTTTTTATCAAGAATCGATGTCTTAAAACTAGTTTCCAATGACCTCCAAAAAGATTAAGTTTCGCTGAATCGGGGCCATTTTGCCATATTACATGAACAATGGGGCGACGACCGCGGTTTGTTCCGGCTCATAAAAAAATATTTTCTGCTCGTTCAGTTTAGCTCAAACTTACAACTAATGAGGATGAATACATAAGCTATAAATAAGGTACATTTACAAAGATTTCAATAATTACCTTGGTGAAGTATATTGACAAGTTTTGGGACCTCAAAGTTTGTCGACAAAAGAAATTCACTTCTCGAGCGCTCAGAGAAAAAATCTCAAAACGAGGCTGTTAAGAATGATCTGGGCTACGTCACAGTATAACAACCGTATCAACAGCACCAACAATAAACTAGCTACAACAAAAACAAGTCGACCCACTGTCCGCCTAGGGTCCGCTGCGCAAACACATTTTGGGGCCACTTCCGTGCAGCGCGCCCGTGCGTGATTCTCACATACCTTTAATTGTTTACATTTGTTACATACACTACTCAAACCTTTCCAAAAGGCTTTCCAACATTTTAATAAAGTCGGGAAAAATTAATTTTACTCGCCACACACGTCTGCGGTTGCAGCTTATGTTGTACATTGTATGTACATTGTATCCAACGACTTTATGGTGTGTGTGTGTGTACATACATGCGGTACATGACTATACATCTACATGCGGGCGTTATTAGCGACCAACCTTTGCATGCTCTGCCCATCGTCGTCTCTGGTTTTATCAATGGATGTAAATGATATTCAGTTTTAGCTGCTAGGATAAATAACAAATTACCTTTGCACCCTCCAAATTGATATGCAATGACAATTTAGTGACAAAAGGTGGTTTCAAACAAGCGTGACCTCAAATATAAAGATTTTGTTCGAGGTAGTCATTCCCACAACCTCAAACTGACAAAAAGAGAGCCCTCTCTTGACACTTAACTGTCAATGAGCAAGAATAGATTTTTTATGTCGATTTGTTCTTTTTCGCCAAAGAGACACCTACGGAAGCTTCCTGTGATTTATAAATAATATAACAAGTTAATCATTCAAAACAACAGCAAAAATATCCCAAATATCTATGCAACGTTGCCCAGAAAAAGATTTTAAAATCTCATTAAACCACAAAATTACGTTTTTTTAGATGTAAAATACATCGGAAAAATATTTTTAGTGAGAATGTCGATTCATTTTCTAGGAAAAATTAGTTAACTTTGCATCGAATTCCCTAAAAAATTCGATTATGGAAAATGTTTTCCAGTTTTTATATAAAGTAAGAAATATTTTGAAGGAGCCACAGACTGACACCGTTTTGGTATAGTTTTGTGATACTCGAACATACCTAGAAAATCGTCATAACATACCCCAATATGACGTTAAATTTATAATGTTTGCAGAAATTTAAAGATTATGAATTTCTCTATCTTTTGATACCTATATTACGGCTTCCCGTGCAGTTTTTCTTTTAATTTTTGTTGTTGTAATGTTTACGTATACAATACATAAAAACTTCAACAACAAGTGCACTACCAATGGGGTGTGTGGATATAGGAGGTTGATGGGACCTTCTTGGGCTTATAACTTTAAAACCAAAGTGTGTTTTTGTATTTTAATCGGAAGGAATAACTTGGAATATATCATTCTCCCCTCCTTTTTGTAATTTTAGCCCCAAAGTAGCTTAATTTACCCCTTTTTTGTAACCAAACCACACAATACCACTTAACGGCTCATGTTGTTCCCTGTCACTCTGTGGTTGTTAGTGAAATAGTACGGCAGCACTATCCAGCAGCACGAAAACACGGAATGACAACCGGCGTTGCGCTGCGTTTGCCCCAATTCATTTTGGCGAAGCCCGCAAGTCACACAAACAGCCCGTAAGTGCAAAGAAACTATACGCAGCGTCCGTATACTGCAGCATGAACTGCTTTGCTTTTACATTGCTTTTTAATTATATTGAAAAACAAGCAATTTTGGCGGAAGCAACACAAAAATATAAATCCACGGGAAAATGATAAAAAATACTACAAATATTAGGCTATGCTTGTAGGCCAAAAAGGGGGACAAAACGGCTTACCCCCACAAAAAATGTCAAATTACCACTTAGGAAATACTTTACGTAGGCCTGCTCTACGCCCTCTACTAGTGCTCATTTTTATCATTGTTATCAACTAATTTTAACCCTCCTTAAAGTCACTATGGGTACAGCTGTCACCGACCAATTGGTTTTTAATCTGCCAACCCTGGAAAAAAACACTGGAAAAAGACCTGCGAATGTCATGTAATGGGCATCTGTCAACACCTCAAGGTTGAATTGCAGACTTTGCCACCCGATTTAGCCTGGGGTCGCGGGAAAATAGCTAGTTAGAGAAGTTCTTTTTACCCCAATACTTCTACTTTCTATTAGTTAGTAGGCCCTATTAGGCATATATTTATTTTTATTTAATTGTTAACGTGTCGATCAGTTCATCAATTATCTTGTGCATTAGCTTAATTTGTTTATTTATCAAGTTATGTAGGCCTACTTTGTTCATCATCATCATCATCCGTCGGCTGCGGAGCAGGTGACTACAAGTTTCCTCCAACTATGACGATCTTGGGCAAGTGTTGCGATTTGGTCTGGTCATAGCATGCCTTCATTATCTCCAAACAGGCCTTGAACATAATATTTTTATGTCAGGAATAATTTCCATGAACATAATATTGTTCACGCATTTAATATTTGGATGGATTGATTTATGGGATGAATGTTTGATTGATTGCCCATTGATTAGATTATCTATTTATTTCCGATCTATTTATTGGGGAAGGGGGACACTCAGGGCCCAATTTCATAGAGCTGCTTAAGCAGAAAATATTGCTTAAAATTGTCCTGCTTAGCAGAAATGAGCAGGATACCAGTGACACGCAATACATGGCAGTTTGGCTGGTAACCTTATTCCGTTAAGCATAATTCTTTAGTGTTTAGCTGCTTGTTATACTGTGGCCCTGGATATGTGCCACCCTTCCTGTACCTACCTCCATGTTCAAACCGCTGCTGTATCCCTCATGTATCTCTACACACAGGTGGTGCTGCAGCTGCTCGTGATAATTCCGGATCAATCGTTTCGGTTCAACGGCGTGGGGGGGGGGGGGGTGTTCCTATGTATTGGTAATGGTATTTTTCGATAAAGCTCAAGAAGAGCATATAATTTGGTTGCAATTGCGTTTTTTTTTACAATAATGTGTGTCCTTGTTTCTTCTCTTTTTTCGGGGAGGATTCTAGAGAATCAAATTTATTTTTAAATATTTTTTTAGACATAAAACGTTAACAAAACCTACTACTGGCAGGGAAAACATAAAAAGACTTGACTGTTAATTTTACACTTAACGGACTGTACACTAAACGGACTGGTTAAATCAGAATGTCTATGAAACCCACAGAGTGACAGATACAAAAGCTACTCAAACGGTGATCCAAAATCAACAAAATGACACAGGCGGGGTGGGGAGGAGGAGGAGGAGGAGGAATAACAAGACTTGTTTTCACTTTTAATTTTTCATTAATGTTTATATACATGTCAGTTTGTGGCCGAGCATTACGAATTTCTCCTTTAAGTAATATCTCCCCATTTTATGACTGTAAGATATTGTATTCATTTTATAAATGTTTTGTTCAATTGAAGATAAAATAAATGGATTTTTCAACTAAAAAGGGTATTTAAAAAATTGCTTACTCTGGCCAACCTGTACTTTCTAAACGATTTACAGCAACGGCGCTTTTTATTGGACGTATGCAACCACAGACTGACACATTTAGTGCGTTTTGTATGTGTCCAGCAGCATCAGCCGCATACACCCCCCAACAAAGAAAGGGGGGGGGAAGAAAAGCAAATCAAAACACAAACAAGCAAAAAAAAAACCCAACAAACATAACGAACAACCACCTTAACGAACCAATAAACACAACAACAAACAAACAAACAAACAAACAAAGACAAAATGGGGAGACAAAAATGAAAAGTAGGCCTATAATAATTATCAAAAAACTTGCAATTCCTTTATTTATGTATTGCAATTCTTTCCTGGCCAGGAAAGTTGATTGGGCATCTTACAAGCAAACAAAAAAATACTCTTCCCAAAAATTCCACAAAATTTCAGTGGCAAATGTTCATTATTTATTTGTCTTTTCAAATAATCTTTACTACAGTTACGTATTCCATAATTCGTGAACACATTGTGAAATACAGAAAAATAAAATAAATGCATTTAACATTAACAAATTGCACAATTAAAAAAATTCACAAGTCCCTGATCAAAATTGCATAGTTGTTAAAATGGAAATTAGTAAAGTTCATAATAAAATTAACTTGACATTTAAGTTTCGGCAAGAGTAAAGGTTACTTATAAATGCACTAGCCTATCTATATGTGGAAAGTTGAGGTTTCACTCACCAATAACTTTTGTCTAAGTGCTACTACCTATTCAGATGGTTTTTCCATTAAACCAGCAGTTTTCAAGTTAGCAATTTGACAAGGTTGATATATAAATGCCAAAACCAGAATTCTAAGGAAGTAAATTAAATGCATGTTATCTTTAAAACAAGAAATTAAACGAGAGATGATTTTATTGCAATGTTGTTGACTTAGTTTGCATGTGAACATGGCTGTAAAATATTATACAATTGGATGCCAAGTATTTTGTCACATCTGTGTAAACCCATAGAATACGTATGTAGTTCATCAATTCAAACACCACTAAATTACAATAAACATTATGGCTCAAAAAACCTTGCATACATGTGAACTTGGAGCCAAACTTTGTCAACAATAATAACTTTAGCGTCAACATCCACAAATCTTAATTCCAAGGTAAAAATCTTCAATAGTTACACAGATCTCTGGCAAATTACACCACAGTTAAAATTAGGGCAGTGGGTAGTACCAAGGATGACACCATGAAATCCACAAGTCCCTGATCAAAATTGCATAGTTGTCAATAAAAAGGAAAATTGGTACGGTTCATAACAAAATTCATTTGATACTTAAGTTTCGGCAAGAGTAAAGGCACAATAGTAGGAGACCAGACTGTACAGACTGTAGGTCCCGTGACCAAATTCTGGGAACAAAGGTTTGAAAGTGTTTTTGTGTTCCCTGATGAACACAAAACAATTTTGACTTGGGCTTCCCCTTGAAAATGTCAGCCATTTTGAAATTTTGAAGGTTATGGCAACCACTTTTACTTTAAAAAATTTCTTAGTTGAATTTGCCATGCCAGAAAACATATTATTAGACACTAAAATCATTGTATCGGACAATGTTAACTGTGTTGGTGAAATAAAAAATGCGTTGACCTTTCAACGTTTTAGACCTTAGCGCCTTCATTTTTTGTAATCCTCATGACTAGACGAGTAATTTGATATGCATACCGACACGATTGGAATATATTTGAATTTTGACCCCAGTTTGACCCCAGTTTGACCTTTGTTGACCCCTCCCGGAAATGCCTGACATTTTCAAGGGGGAAGCCCAAGTCAAAATTGTTTGGTATTCGTCAGGGAACACAAAAACACGGGACCTACAGGCTGGTCCCCTACTACGATGTGTTTGTGGCAAGTTGAGGTTTCACACCCAAAGGAGTAACCCTTTTGTATGTGTTACAAATAGTGGCGATGAGGTCTTAAACAGTCGCTTTAAACCGGCAGGGTAGTGGTTGTGTGATTAAGGACCGAGCCCAAATTCCTTTTTATAAAATGCCCTTTTTGTTAAAAAGTCTTTTACATTGGAAAATCTGTACAAAATTTAAGTTTTGTAAATTTTAAATTCCTGTCACCTCCTTAGGTTCCATTTTGTGAAAAAGTTTGTTTACATAAACAATGGTTAATGCCAAGGTATCCAAAAATCTTGTATTTATTTTTTACTTAGTAACAAAGTTTGCCAAAAGATGCTACAACAATAAACATGTAGTAACAATTTGAACGTCAACATCCACAAATACAGCAGCAAAAGCCCCACACCTTGACGGCATTTTCCATATAACAAGGGCCAAATATCAAGAACTTTGTCCAAAGAAACAAAGCAACTAAAGTCATTGCAAGTTAGCATGTAGTATCACATGTATTGATCGACATGTTCCTGTGTGTACACCACAAATTGTTCTCCTTGTTGGGGACAGATTTTACCCCTGATACTATTTTTTACCTTTAAAAATAATAAAAGGCTTCCTGCAAGAAGTCTTTTATTATTTTAGTGAGAAATTACCTTTCTTTAAAGGCACTGAACACGTTTGGTAATTTTTAAAGACCAGTGTTCTCACTTGGTGTATCCTAACATATGCATAAAATAACAAGCCTGTGAAAATTTGGACTCAATTGGTCATCGAAGTTTGCAAGAAAATGGTGAAAGAAACACCCTCGTTGTACAAATTTGTGTGCTTTCAGATAGGAATAAAAGGCTTCCTGCAAGAAGTCTTTTATTATTTTAGTCAGAAATTACCTCTTTCTTTAAAGGCACTGAACACGTTTTGTAATTGTCAAAGACCAGTGTTCTCAATTGGTGTATCCCAATATATGCATAAAATAACAAGTCAGTGAAAATTTAGGCTCAATTGGTTATCAAAGTTGCAAGAAAATGGTGAAATAAGAAACACCCTCGCTTTCAGCACACAAATTTGTACAACGAGTAAAGCACACAAATTTGTACAACGAGGGTGTTTCTTAGGAATAAAAGGCTTCTTGCAAGAAGTCTTTTTTTATTTTAGTGAGAAATTACCTCTTTCTTTAAAGGCACTGAACAACTTACAACTGAACTTACAACTCGTGCACACCTCTCCCCAAAAAGCTTTCTGCACTCTCCTGTGAGATGCCAAGAGCATCCTGGCACACCTTAATTAGTGCCTCTTGCAGGAGTACTTTTGATATGAATTCCAGCAGCTGCAAAATATGAACAAATGACAGTTGTTTGATTGTAATTTACAGCAGAAGCTATTGATATAATGCTCTACTCTAATATATAATACAGTGGGCAAAACTATCTTTAAATAATTTACAGGTTTTCTTTGTGGTTTCTTTGCGGCAATCAAACCAAAACGTCAGGTTGTGAAGATGGATTAAAAGCTCCATAGAAAGAGGCACATAAACAAACCATGAAGTTATCAGTGCAGCGGTGTATTGATAGATTGAAAATTGCACAGATTTAGAGACTAGCAAACATGAACATAACTAACTTACAAGAGTGCTACCCTGGCTGAACACCTTTATTAGCTCTTGAATAACGGTATCCTGTTGTTCCTCTGTAAAAGCCAGGCCGAAGACTTCATAACCAAGGTTACCTAAAAACACAATATAAACATTGAAAATATACACGTCTTTTTCAGTAAGTGGGAAAGATAACAATTTTTCTAAGGGGTGGCCAGGCTAAGAGTGCAAGACCATGCCTAGTAAATTGACTACATGCAAATGGGTACATAATGGTCAAACTCATAGACCGTCATCATCTGATATGGCCTAATCAAAGATTATAAACACAATGGAAGTGTAAAGCATGTGGAAAAGTAATATTAAACTCAAGCACTTACGTCTTGTAGAACCTCCACTTTTATAATCTTCATATCTTCGACTTTTTTCCTACCAAAAATAAGTATATAAGTATTTTTATACAATCATCAATTTAATTTTCTTTTCTGTTATATGTATGTTAAGATAAATTCAAGCTGATTAAATTAGTGAAATTAGCAATAGCCTTCAAATGTAATCTTTTACAGACAGCACCAGTTTTGCTTAAACCTCACTCAGGTGTTAGGAGGTGGGGTGGGTTTTTGAAGAGTCATGGTAACAAACCTTGATGAATTTTAAGCTCTATCCGTGTCATAAATAATAAATGGCATCATTGACAATTTTATTTGCAAATTTAAGAGTTTGTGCTTAATTAAAGGCACTCATAACAAAATGTTGTGAAACATACCTTTCCCGTGAACACCCTTTTCAGGAAGGGTAAGTTTCGCTTCACATGTGTGGTAAGGCTTTCCTCACTAAGTGATCAAATTGCTAACCTGAAATTTTAAAATATTTAAATAGATAAGACGGGTGGGATGTGGTAGCAGTAGCACAATATTTTTGAGATATTCTATCTAATTTCAGATACTCTCTGTCTGTATTACAAGTAGAAACTTCCAAAAACTAATTAGATTCAGTAAGTGGGTTTTTTGAAAATTTATTAATGTGCACTCTTGTTTCACTTACATGTCATATGTTGGAACCTCTTCCCTGCTTGCCCTGCTTGACACACCTTGCTGTTTGCTAATAAATCAATAAATAAAATCCTGTAAATTCTTAATTAAAATCACAATTAAAATACCTAGGTTGTAAAAATGTTGTTTAGTTTATTCATAGGTGCACTAAATTTACATTTTACCACATAAGCTTGAAGTAACTAAACGTGGTGTGTCGTGGCCGAACGGATAAGAACACCGGACTCAAGCTCTGGTGTTTCTGATCAGCAGAGTGTGGGTTCGAGTCCCAGTCGTGACACTTGTGTCCTTAAGCAAGACACTTAACCATTATTGCTTCGTCCTTCGGATGGGACGTATAGCCGTATGTCCCGTGTGTTGTGTAATGCACATAAAATAATCCAGTGCACTTATCGTAAAGAGAAGGGGTTCGCCCCGGTGTTCCTGGTTTGTTCGGCAGCATAATGCGCCACAAAACCTTGTAAACCATTACATGGTGCTATAAAAGAATAGGTCTCATACTTCAACATAGCTCTGCAAACCTTGCAGGAAAAATACTGAGCGCCTTGATACGCCCCTAGGGGTGTGATAAAGTGCTATATAAAAGCCCAGTATTATTTTAACTAACCAAAGTTGTTAATATCATCATGGAACCCTTGATCTACGTTGAAACTATAATGAAAAAGCTGATTAATAACTTGTTTTCAGAACCAACACAGCTCTTGAACAGACATAACAATGTTTTCACAAACCTCACTACATACTTTGATTTTTATTTGATTGTTTATATAAGTTTACCTTTGTTGTGCTTGAGTGCTGCTACTGTTGTTTTCAGCTGCAAAATCAAACAAAATAGTAAATAATAACAAAATAAAGCTATAAGTTGAAAGGAACATGCAATATTTCACTGATAAAAACGTTCTTTCCCCTGCATTAATGCAAAACATTCATTATTTGTTTAATAAAACAGCCAAGTGGATCTTTGTCATTTGGAGGAAAAAAATAATAAAATCAAAGAAATGTAAAAGATGTAGTTTCTTGCATCCAATCTACAAGGGCATTTTGTACCACTGTGGACATAAATGCACGAACAAATAGTACTCCAAAATATGGTTAATGACATAGATAGTGTAATGGTTTGAATAATGAATGCTGCATGGCGAACAATCCGTCAATTAAAAGATAAGGAACTAATTGGATGTTACCTAATTATGTTTATATACCGCACACAAAGATCCTTGCCATTTGATTTGTGGAAAACGCGTCACATATCTTTCTTTATTTTGCCATAAACTGCCACTACACTCCAAAGTTTAATACAGCAACTCTACACTACTGTATTTGGATAAACTATAGAATGCTCAAACACTATTTCCAAAATAATCATTACCCACCTGTTTGTCCAAATGAGGCAAGGTCGTGTCACATTGTGCAAGGTTGGTATCTACATAGAGTCATCCACAGTGTCTAGAAGGTTTTTTTAATTAGAGTTTTTAGAGCTTGGGGTGGACGAGTTTGTGTTTCTAGATTATGGTTACTGTGAACAATGTTAAATGACAAGGATCTGTTGTATGAAACAAATATGGAATGAATTTCGTGTGTGCATTTTCGCAGAATATTCCGACTCAGTGAAATCTGGGTTTTCCATTTCACTCAGCGAAACTGCAGATTTCACCTTGTGATTATATTTGTATTTTTCATTGTTCATTTGAAATTGAGCCAATTTGCTTGTTCTTTAATTAAGCAAATGAAATGTCAGACATTCTTATACCCTATTCATTTTTACTCAATCACCTGGTGAATTTTTGCTGTAATACTTACGTTTGAATATGGCGGTATCTTTCATGTGGCGTATCTTGTCAGCCAACTGTTTTGCACTGAATGATGACAACAGATTTCCATTTTTGTCCTTGATGTATGTAGCCTGTTGCAAAGAAAAATCAGTATTATTAATTTATATACATAAGGAATATTTTCATAAGTTGAAAGATGTTTCATTCAATGAGGTGAACAAATTATTTCCATTGCACGAATGCAAAACATTCATTATTTGTTGAACTGAAGAATACTCATTCCAATTTGGAAAAAGTAGTTCATGTGGCAAATCTGCAATGTATTCCGATATGGTTTTGTAAGAAGTATAGAATAACTTACCGCATCTATAAATCTTGAGCCACCGCTCTTCAAAAAGCCTGGTATCCATCCATAATGATTTCCTCTTGCTTGTTTGTGTACTTCTTACGTTTGGCGTTGGGCTGTGGGTTCTTAGATTTGTTGACATAGAAGGACTCCACTGGAATCTTTAAATATTAAAAAACATATCTGTTCATCTGATGACAAACATTTTGTTATGAAATGGTTACACTACATGACTTACATAATCACAACAATGCTGTGCAATGCTTCTCAAAATAAGTACTGTTGTCCAGTCAAAAAATAACAATTGAGTATAAACTTGTGCAGTTTCCGACCATACATGTAAAATCTATCATTTTGTGACAGATCAACAGTTGTGAACACACATAAAAACTCATACAAGTTTGATGATTCCATACCTGGGGTCTTTCAGATTCACTTTGCTCCACTGGATTAGGAGCAGAGTCCGAAGTCATCGAAGTACAATGCTGATGGGCAGATTATCAAATGTACAAACAATATCTGACAATTTAAACTGTTTTAAAGTAAATGAGGATAAAAGTGTGGGAAGCTGGTCATTATCAGACGATACAAACAAGCTCCCTGCACATATCCCAAAATGAAACTATCAATATTCTTTGTAACTAATAACAGCCAACTCCTACGGGCACTATCAGTGACCGGGCACTATCAGTGACTCGAACTTGGCAGTGTTAAACCACTTAATCAGATCTGGTCAGGCAGAGTATCTTTCCTCTATCAAATATTATTATGAAATTATCTTACCTTGTTAAGTGAAACTTGATTCAATCCTTGCGTTTGACTCTGTAAAAGAAGGTGAAACATGTAATTGTTACCCGTCTTATACCTGTCATTATTAACAGCAGTTCTTAAAATTCAGCGTAATTCAACAAATAATTATAATACTCAGTTCGTATTAAACACTTTTCTTGTGGGCATTCCAATTTGGGTTTCCATCCTCGACCCTGTTTTTAAAGAACTTTATGGCTCGTAGTTTTTATAACATATCACTAAGAATTTTGTTTTCGAATTAGAATGCACTTCAAGAAGAACTACAAACATGATGACAATTTTGTATTGAAAATGAGGCCAGCTTATACTTGCCTGTGAGAATCTGGTAGGAACATCCAGTTCATCCTGCAAAAAGAAAATAAAACAATTTTGTTTTATTAAAATAGTAAAATCAGTTCAAATATGTTTGATTTCAGTTATAAATGTTAACTGTATGTAATATACTGCTGTGGCAAGTAGTTTCCGGTTACTGCCAAACTTTGTTTGTTTGTTTTGTTCTTCAATGTTTATTTAAAAAGCTTTTACTGGTAAAAAAATAAAAATCCATACCGATTGCATTATTGATGACAAGTAGCACAAGGCACGGACTTTCTCTCTTATTTCCTGAATGGCCACATAGTACTGCCGTTGAGTGTCAGGCCTGTGTTCCATAAGCTCTGCAACTGCATCTGCATTTCTTGAAGAGAGATCCTTAACTGCCTGTCCATTGCCAAAGAAATATAAAGACAATTTGGCCTACCATAGCAAAGAATTATTTTTGACATTGGTTAAAGAACTTATTATTATTATTATTATTTCATTTTATCACAACATGGAACACAAAAAAAACTATTTCCCTTTGTGCCAGTAACTCCTCGAGTCGGGCTACAGCCTGGAGCCTTATATCTTAAGGGTCTTTCTCAGGATTGTCGCTGTTCCCAGAAGCTTTATTATAATTACAAGTATTAAAGAGCTAATAAAATTACACAGACAAACAAGTGTGTAACGACCTGTATCGTTCCTGTTTTGTTTTGCAACACACCCTGGCAAACGATTGCGATAAATTTATTTTTAATGGGGAAAAGATCTTCCATTCAAACTGACAGCTTATGACTTCATTTATGTGACAGTTGACCAGGAAATTAAATATATATGAAAAGAAACAACAACTTTTAATCCAAGAAGACAATTTCCCTTGTCAGGATCTTCAAAATGTTTGCTGAAGTCAAGAAGGTCTACAAAATATCCTTTAAGTAGTGTTTATTCTATGTTATTTATATCTGTACTTTTAATATTGCTTTGCTGTATAGTTACTTGAAGTAGAAAATACATAGTAATTTCTCTGTTCCAGTTCAAAGTCTTATACAGTTGAGTATAATAGAAGAACTCACTGCAAATATACTACAGTCATCTTAACTCAGGTAATTATCTTACTTTGGTCGCTGCCGTCTTTCGTATTATTGTGGGTGTACATCTGATGCCCTCATTGCCAAAAGAGTACCAAGTCCGTTCTGCTTCCTGACTAATTTTTGAGACAGATGACCCTCTTAGCCCCAGAAAGATTTTCGAAGTTGCTGCAGTGTAGTCAAAGTCTGGTGTATTGAGACAAAAAAAAGGAAGACATCGATGAAGTAAAAACATTGATGCAAACAAACATTTCATTTGACCCAAAACTTGAGATATCCTTGTTGGTGATGTGAATTGTGGTGTGCTTGGAGACAAATATTGAGAAGCACATTAAACAAATAAATCAAGTCTTATTTTGTTGTAATGATAGTATATGTACATGTGCATGAGAAGCTTGATATTAATCCATACTTAGACAGTCCTTCGTAAGTGGTCTGCAGCGTCGATATAGAAATGCAACTGCCTCTCTAAAACCTCATTTAACACAAGCATTGCAGGTCCTGTCTGTGAGGTTTTGTGTTGTGTGACCTGTTGATTTAAAAATATGTAATTATAGCTTACACCAAAAAAGCATAAAAACATGAATTTAAGTAGGATTTCCAAGCATGTGAATTCTCAAATGTCATCGGTCAACAAGGGTTTTATAACAGAGATATTATAACTGTGTACCAGTTCTAAAACCTATATTCAACTCTGCACACACTGAGTGATATGCGTCACACTCCATAACACTCTAAAATTTAAAACAGAGGGCGTTATGAAGCAGGCCATAAAATAAACTTGTCATATAATGCGTATAAATCGAACACAGAAAAATATGTCTGCATCCTAAATCCTGCTAGACATCCAGCCTCATGGGGTATGGATGCAGTGAGCACCATGTTTGTTCTGTATTCAGCTGGTTTACTGTTGTATTAAGACCAAATGGATGGTGGCCACAACAAAAGTAACATCCTTTGTAGCCCTTGCTGCAATCCCAGGGGCCGATTTCACAAAGAGTTGAGATTGATCTTAATTGCTAAGCAAAGTGTGATGTCACAATACAAATCTATATGGTAATACTGGCAACTCATCTTAAGAGAAATCCATAAGTGCTTTGTGAAATCAACCCAAGAGGTCTTAATTCTATTGTTAAAACACAAGCATCTATTTCTTTTTAGTGTTCCCATTCATGAATACGCAGACTTGCAGTATACTCTCAATGAAAGTCAATGACTTCTAGAAAAACATTTTTTTACAAGTTCTATTTCATCCATCACACATGGAGCCATTCATTTCATCAACATAAGAGGGTGCACACACAAGTATCCATGCATGATTACAGAGGAATGCACGGTAAATTACAAATGTTCAATACTTTTGCGATATTCACTTGTTGATCTTTATTGACCTGGTTTTAAAAGGCTCCAGCTTGATATTTAATGTTGATTTAAACTGGTCTGAAAGACAATGTGACCCAGTTTTGACAATGAGAGATGTCTAACTGTCACGTATGAACATTGATTACCTACATATTCTTAAAGACTTGTCATTACCTCTATGATGCACATCTCCTCAAATGTTTCGGGTGCAGCCATGGTTTTGCGATTCATATATTGGCCAAGGGTCGCATTCTCTAGGACACCAGGCCTCGGTGCCTGTAAAAGAAGCAGCTTCAACATAATCAGGTTTCTCACTCGTCACATCCCCCCCATTTCACCTTCAAAGATTTGTCTAAAATTCAGAAAAAAACACAATGGAAATATTAGCAACACTATCACCCACTTGGCAGGGCCAAAGCAGTGCAAAGAATAATTGATTTTACTAATTTGTTTTAATTATTTATTTATTTAGTTACTATAATTTGTAGTAGTTGTATTAGTAGTAGTTGTTTTTTGTTTTATTCTTCTTCTTTTTTCTAGGGGGGGGGGTTTGACCTATTTAATGTATCAAACCATTCATTTGTACATTTTGTTATCTTATTGGGTGGTGGGAGGGGGGTTGGAGGGACCTATAGTTACCACTACGAAGTTAGTATAGTTTGTTTTGTCAAACACCTCAGTGCCGATTTGTGAACATTTGTAACAATTCTTATGAAAAACAAATAAACCAATAAAGTTGCAAATAGTAAAAGGAAAATCCATACCATTCATGAGAGTCTCCAACTCTTTGTCCACATTGTCCTGGGTCTTTTTCACACTAGTTCCACTGATAATCAAATCTAAGAAATGAAACAAATACTGACTTCAACATGATCATTATAGTATTTTTAGATGGGAAAAAAAACCAGTCTATGTAGCAAAAAACAAACAGTGCGCCAAACATCAGCATTTAAAAAACTAATACATTATTTTGTTATACTAAATTAAACACTGGGGCTTATTTGGAAAAAAACAACAATATTGATCATGAAGAACAGTGGAGGTGGAAAAAATAGTACTATCATAATGACAACACCCATTTTGTTATTGAGATAATTATTTATAAAACATAGGGCATACCATTGATTTGAGACTTCAGTTCTGCCTGACGTGCATTTACTTTGCATCTGGTGCTTTTTATGAAGTCTGCCAGTAACAAAATTGTCTTGTGCAGTGTAACTTGAGTCACGTCCACACCCTTTGCATTTTATTCGTACAAAGTTAAAAATTGGCAAAATTTCCTCAGACTGGTCAGGTACTTGGCAAGTGTTCCTGGCCTCTTTTTGCTGTTGTTCAGAGTCATCACAATCCTTAAACGTACAGATAATACCATAAAACAAACAAAATTAAGTCCAGTAATAGAGAAACTTAAAAGGGTGTCAATAAATATGCATATAAAACAAACCACAGACTGGTGCTGGCTTGTTATACATGAAGGTGCCAATTTGTCTAGATAGCAAGATTATGGAATCTGGTAATATTTTGTTTCGATATCAGTGTTCATAAACTATGTCTCCATAAATGAGCAGATTCATGACTGGGGTATTATAAACCAAATACTGCATTATTTCATTGCTGTTTTAGTCAACCTATCCACTCTCAAGTGACCCAGAACTGTCAGGAAGATGATTCAAAACCACCTCACAAGGATGATTTCACTCAAACATTATTTACCATTCATTATTTTGTACATGTATATCATTTGGCGGAACATACATGTATATGTTGTATCCCACCTCATAAAGGCAAGATATCTGTAATGACATTAGCAAAAACAACAGTAAATACTTATCTTACCTTTGGGGCATTGTTGGTGTTAACAGTTCAGGTATTTCGACATCCAAATGAGTACTCAGGAGGTACAAGTTACGTACTGTAGACTTTGCTGTCCTTCTTGCACCTTCGTTGCAACCGTTTGAAGCGTATATGTATTCTTCAAATGAACATAGAACCTTTTCTGTTTGATTAGAAACAATAAATAAGATTTTAAGCTGTGCATGATTGAATGTACAATGTCGACAAGGAACTGCAGTAACACCATGTAAAAGAACCCTAGATTTGAAATGGTTCTGAAAAAACCAAAACTCAATAAATAAACGAGGTTTCAATCAGTAACCTGAGAATGCACTATTAGTGTTAAAAACTTGTTAAAATATATGAAACCGTCTTGTTTCAATAAATTACCCCAGTTGTTTCAAAAGTTTAAACATTTCACCAGGATTGCATAAGTTTATACATCTTTAAAGATGGACTACAACGAAAAGTCACACATTAAAATTACTATCGAACCTTGTTCATGATGTGTTCAGGTAACAATTTATTGTTGTGGACATGTTTTTCTCTAAATAATTTTGTAGCAATTTGACCGACAAAATTAGACCTCGACTCTTTGATTTTGAGATTTCCCGCTCTGTACTGGTTCCCGGCAAAGATCCATTGAAAACCACAATGAAATCCACGATATAGTACCAGCGAACTCGTGAACCAGCGAAAGTGATGACGTACTACCCATGAGCAACCGAGAGTAAACAAAGGAAGCCATGCTATTCCGT
>JAUELU010000022.1:6297965-6308662 GCA_032357145.1 Evasterias troschelii
TGGGAAATGCTATTCCCCATGGGCGAATAGGTCTTTTTGATCGCCGGTGCGGATGGGAGTAATAGTGAATGTCACGTTAAGTAAATTCCACCAATCAAATGACAAGGATCTGTATGTCAGTTATATAATAGAAAATACTAACTAATTAATTTTTAATTTTGTTGTCACTATGTTTATCTGCCGTTTCCCATGTTTTGTTGTAAACTTGGGTGAGATCCCTGGCTATACAGCAGTTACAGATCAAATGGCTTCTGACTGGCACCCCCCGAAACAAAGATATTGACAAAAAAGGGAGACCACCAAAATAGGGCTAGATAGCTCAGTTGGTAGAGCACCGGCATGTTGATCTGGAGGTTGCAGGTTCAAGTCCTGCTCTAGTCAATTTTTCTTGGTCAAACCCAAAGTTGTTTATCTGGTTTGTCTGACTTATATCAATAAAGGTTCAAGAGTATGATCTATTTACACAATCATTGAATTCTAAGTTTCCAAGATACCTCATTATTAAATTATGTGTTTCCATGAAAATAAAAGGTGTTTCGGAGATACATTATCTCTGTAACTCAGTAACGTGAGGCAATGTTCAAGCTTCCTCAGTAACCAGTAACACTTACCAGTAACACTTACCTGAATATACTTCTCGAATATCTGACGATACACTTTCTATCATCCCATCTCTATAACCCGGTGTGTTGACAATTGACTGGAGTTTGAAGCCATACTTCATCTGCGCGAGGATGTCATCCAACAAATAGCTGGTAGCATCCGAGGCGATTTGGTAAACTCTTGGAGCACCCGATGGTGGGGTGATGATCAACTTGTAGTAATCGAAGGGTTGGTCGGCAGCAGTCCATGTAAGGGTGGCTGTTTTTGAGCTGGTCTGGTAGATGAGGCCCGCCGTGGGTTCATGTGGTACTTAATCAAGAAAACAATGGCTTGTTATGTTAAAATGTTAAAACTTATATGTTATATGTCATGCTGTATAATAACAGCACTCTGATGAAGTTGATAAGGCTATATAAACAAAGTGCGCCAGTTGGCATGGGCGGCTGAGTGTTAGCAAAACATTCAATCGTGTTAACAGATGTTTCAACAAAATTCAACATTTTCGGCAATCTTTCAATTAAATAAAGTACCTCCCATGATTGGTTGCTTTGTTTCCAACAAGTTCAATACTATTTTTGAATGTTTGTGTAACATTGTTACAAACTATGGCTATCTGTTTTTGATTTGCAGTTATTGCTTTCCATAGTTTTCCAACCTCGGTTGGCAAAAACTTGGGCTGTGATGTTGTAATAGAAAGGTCTATAGACGTTATACATTGATGTCATCCTACTGCCAACTTAATTAGTGGTAAATTGATGGCGAAACAATGAAACGCACAAATTGGTACGCAAGGCACACAGGATTGGCCACTGAAGTTCTGAACAACTTTATTTGGACCTCTAGGCAATGGGGCACTACTTAAATGACATCATGTGCATAAATGGTCAATTGGGCACCATTAAATTTCCTTCACACACTTAAGAAAAACGTTGATTATAAAAAGATCGAAAGAATAGTACAATATTGTGAAATGCAACCTTGGGTTGGATTTCCAAGACCTCCAAGAGTCAGAAGTTGTAACAACTAAAGCTTGCCAGGTGACTGTAATATAGTCCAAATCCTAAAAATTGGATCATGCAAT
Source organism: Evasterias troschelii (assembly GCA_032357145.1). Taxonomy (NCBI): domain Eukaryota; kingdom Metazoa; phylum Echinodermata; class Asteroidea; order Forcipulatida; family Asteriidae; genus Evasterias; species Evasterias troschelii. The sequence continues at coordinate 6,299,650 of JAUELU010000022.1, forward strand.
ATTTATGTCACTTTGAACATGATGAGGTTAGACTTACTGGTCCACACCACCGCAGAGATAGGTGTATCTGTTGCAATATTGATTCCTGCCGGATGAAACGCTTTGACAACGATGACATACTCTGAGCCAGCCGGAAGATTCTGAAATGTGTGGGATGCTCCAGCTAGTGCTGGTACCCGTTCCGTCAGAAGATCTATCCCCGTAGGAGACTGCAACGTGATTTCATACTCTGCGATATCAAATGCAGGATCCGGTGCTGCCCCCCAGGAAACTTTGACAGTGCTCGACGTCTCACTAACTACTTCTGGAGCTGGTATAGCTGAAGAAGAAGAAAAAAAAAAAAGCCTCATCCTAATTAATAATGTCTCCTCAACTGCTTTAATACAAAACCTCTGCAACTACAGTTGCTGCTGTTTACAACTAATCTGAAGATTGTAACAAGCTTGACCTGAGGGTGGGGGGGGGGGGGGACATAAACAAATATACTCATCCAGATCTTTGTTTCCTTGCCCCCAACTCTCCCACCCTCCCCCACACATTTGCCCTTCTTTTGTGGCGTGTCGTGGCCGAGCGGTCTAGGTCACTGGACCCAAGCTCTGCTGTAGTCAGCATTAGAGTTTGGGTTCGATACCCGGTCATGACACTTGTGCCCCTGAGCATAATTGCTTCAAAAAAGTTGGGAAGGTAGTGCATTCTGCTCTACCAGACAGGCATCCTAGTGGATGATACCCATGCCTACATCCTTAAGGACTGTGAAGGGGGTAACCCTGTTTCAGCCCCAGGTATCAATTGGTTTGGGTCGATAGCCCAAATCAGTTATGTGTAGCCCTCACCTTGAAGTGGCCGTCCGTGGCCTTGTGAGTAAGGCGATATCTCATTTAAAAAATTTTAAAAACACACACACACCCAACAAATTCTTACTAAATATTTCTCCCCTTCACAAAAAACACTTGTGGATCAACCTTCAATCATTTTCCATTAGGCCATATATGCACCTCGATGGCCTGTATGTAGGAAGCAACAAATACAAGTGTAGTATAACCCATTTCACACTAAATGAAATTCCCAAAGAAATTTTGTTGATCGTTTCACACTTTTGACTAATTAAAACCTCCTAGGAAATAACCATTTCCCAGAAAATAGTTACCCCCTTCTCGGAAGTAGGTGAAGTGAGATAACACCAGGGGTTAGCATACTGAGTGAATACTCATTCTTCTCGGGAGGGAGTGTTAAATTACTATGGCGTTGGGGTGGAGTGAAAACTCAACAGGAGTTTCCGGGTGTTTTATTTCCAAGGAGTTGGCTTTGTAATGTGAAAAGGGCTTAGAGTTTTAAGTTGAGTGATTTTTTTGTTCCGTGCAAACAGCAGCGCAGGAACTATTTAATGAGTACTCTAGGGGTGCTCAATTTTTCTGGTAGTGGGGGGGGGGGGCACTTATGGCCATATAAAACTGAAGTTTCCGTTTGAGTTTTCTTTTACAAGCTGGTTTTCGGCTTTCTTGTAAATAAAATAATCTGATGAGAACTTAAAAACAAACAATTTGTCTGCATGTAACAAGAAAACAAGTTTATAAAAACATTGAAGTTTAATTATCACAATTTATATTACCTTATAAAATAGCATTTTACTCTGGTAATTTTTATTCCCAAAAGTCCACTGTGGCAGTTTACAAATAGTGGGTTATCCTGGGGGAGGGGGATGGACATCAATTGGGGGGGCACACTAATGTTATACAGTTGGCCGAGTTCGTCCATAATATTAGGAAATGAGTTCTCGCCAATCTCCCCTCAAAGAAGAGGATTTTGGTCTCACTGCACAATCTAAGTTTAGTGAAACATTAATACACTCACATTTTTATTTACAAACATTAAAGGTGTGGTCATGGAATGGTTTTTGTCAACTAATGCTGATTGCAAAAGTAGAAAGAAAGATTGGCATGAAAAAAAATGTGAAAGTTTCAGCCAAATACAGTGAATACTTTCTGAGAAAGCAGCAAAAAGAAACTGTCACTGTATTTTTACATTAAAAGAACATTTAATCAATCCACGTTTGGCAAGGTGACAGCATACCCTCTGGCTGCAGGGTTCGCAAACGGACACCAACCCTCAGAAATTTTGGAAACGATTCATGCATAATCTTTTTTCAGATTCAAATGTTATCCAAACCATATTACTGTGTACAACATTGGTAATTGCCAAAGACCTGTATCCACACTTGATGTGACCCAACATATACATGAAATAACAAACCTGTGAAAGTTTAAGCTCAATTTCTCTTCGGAGTCATGGGAAAACAGTCGGAAACAAAACCTTACCTGTTTTAACTTTTTTCAAACATCAGAATTTATCCTGCAGGATAAAGACTATTGTTTTATTCATTTCCTAAAAAATATGGCATTTCAAGCAAAACTATTTAAAGGGAAGTTTTCCACCACGACCATCTTTCTCTGTCCTTTCTCTATATGTTTATACCATTGAGGTAGATAATTCTACCTCCATGTTTATACCATGTAATGTGCAAATCTGTGAGCATTTATAACATACACTAACAACAGCTGCAGTGCTTCTCACCAAGTAAGATTTTATTGTCATAAATATTTGGAGTATTTACCAATCTATGACTGTGGGAGTGTGGGCAGTCAACTTGTTGTTTCACTAGTCCTTCTTCATAGGCCTACATTACAGTGCCATGTTTGAACTTCCATGTTTGTCCACAATGTCAATTGTATTGGTTTAGAATTTAAAACCAGGATAGGTAACAAAATGAGGTAATCTGCCATGATTGTACAATGGAGAAAAGAGGCTGATGCTGCTTTATTATGCCCAAGCCCTCTCCTAGAAATATGAGGTTCGATTCGCGGATTGAACCTCACAGTTCTAGGAGTACCCAAGCCCTATTCCTAGAAATAGTATGAGGTTTTTGTTCCGCTATTAGTGGAGACATGGGGCTATAGCTCCATGGTGGAGACCATAGTGGAACCATGTAGAGCATTGGAGGTAGACATAGACAAGAAAAACGAACCCGTAGTTTCAGGTATACTCATGCCCATGCTGCTACGGTCACAGTGTTTTGGCCAGAGGGGTGTCTTTGTGTCTTTTAGACATCTGCTTCAAATTCGGACACCCTTATCTGTCATTTACATGTAAATACATTGTGAACAATTGGACACCCAGTTTTTAAACTTCCACCAAATTTAGACACCCATTTAGTTTACCAAATCTTCGTTCACCTTAGAGAATGCCTCTAGTTGTAATTGTAGCTTTCTTTAAAGTTTGAACACTATTCCTTGCTCGTTCCTTGCTCTATGCTTTGAGCATGGATGTATATAGGCATGTAGGACCATGATTTAAGCTAGCCAGCAGTACTACAACAATTCAACAAGGCACAGGGCTCATGAAGTTTGATGTATGTGCCTAATTTCATCATAGAGCTGCTTTAGCTAAAAATGTTGGTTAAAACTTTGCTGCTAAGCAAACATAAGCAGGATACCAGTCACAGAGTGAACATGTGACATGGTATTTTGGTTGATAACCTTATTCTGGTAAGCATAGTTTTGCTGTGTTTAGCTACTTTTTGTGCTTTAGCAGCGCTATCAAATTGGGCCCAGATCGTAAAAGGTGTAAACTTACCAATCGAAACAACCGTTTGAGATGTAGGGTCGCGTCTGTCACTTCTTGTACCCCCCTTCTCGGTATAGAATACCACCCCGTTGACATTTTGGCCCGCTTGTCTAACGTATCTGTACTTGGTTAAAGTTTTGTCAACAGACACAGGAAACTGAGCTTGTTGGGGAGTTCCAACATCGGTAAAGAAAACGATAAGGTAGTTGTCGAAGTCGCCGGTCACAGCCTCCCATGAGAAGTCCAGAACCGTGCTCCCGAGTGCGACCACGACAAATGTGGTTGGTTGCGGTGGCTTTTGCCCTGAAATATAAAAAAAATCAAGGAGTTAGGCATCAGCAGTGCAAAGTGGAGGTATCATTGTATAGACCTTTCCATTATAAACAAAGTGCGAACTGGTTGGCACGGATGGCCGAATGTTAGCAAAACATTCATTCGTGTTAACAAATGTTGTGACCAAATTCAACACTTTCTGTAAAGAATCAAGAACTGAAATACCTCTCATGATTGATCGATTTGTTTCCAACAAATTCAATAATTGAATATTTGTGTACCAGTGCTACAACTATGGCTATATATCTGCTTTTTATTTGCAGTTATGGCTTTCCATAGTTTTCCAACCTCGGTTGGCAAAAACTCGGGCTGTGACATTGCAATACATGTAGAAAGGTCCATTGGGCATCAGCGCATGGTGGAGGTATCATTGTATTATTCAGTCGGAACTTATTCTGCTTCCGCCGAGTAGATTTCGGAATTCGGGAGACTTTTTAGTTCTCAAAAAAGTAAAATAGAAATGATCTAATTTTTTTTTTTTTTTCGTTTATCTTATTAGTTTATTTGGTAATGGTGGGGGTGCAGAGGTATAAATGCCTAAGACCCGGTAAAAAGGGGGCGTTGTTCTCTAGGGTGGATTGTTTCTCAAAAACGGAGTACCTATATTGCGCCCGGCCAGTTATTGGGTCTATAATGCCCGTCGAGGGACGGCCAACTATAACACTCTATTGGGACTAGTCCAGTCCCGTTTGAAACAAATTTTGCTTATTAGTCTATCGCCACTGAACTATAATAAATGAACAGTCAAACTAAAAGGCGTACCTTGTATCAATGGGAGCATGGAGATCAATGCGATCACGACAGCATAGAACATCGGCGGTGGTTTATTTAAAACTCCCATTTTGGCAAATAAAATTGCCGTGGCGGCAAAGCTTAGTTTTTGTCCAGTGACTCCAGTCACCACACTTTGCGATAAAGCAAGTTATAAGTCTTATTGTTGGACAAACTACAATTGCAGTTTCCAACGGTTGCTACTACAGAAAGTCTGAACTTCTTGTTTCGAAGTTGATTTCGTTTATTTTGGGGTTTCCAACATTATTAGCTTATTCCATGAGTTGAACAGCGCTCCCTTTTTTCGTGGGGGCGGGGGCGTCTCACACAGTACACTGTCGCGTCCTTTTCACGTACGGTATCTCAATTAAAAACTGGTGCAAGTATTTCCAAGGGACGGCAAGTAGTCAAACATTCTGGAATTGTCGTTATCTTTTATATCCAGTATTCTCGGCTTACTTAGTTGGACGCGTTGATTAATTTCTTCTGTAAAATAAAATAAATATGAACTTAGAGCAATCTTCATTTTTATCACTTATGCATTCAGCTATAGTTAGGTAAATTGAAAGAATTTCATTAGAGAAACAAAATTATTCTTGTCAATGTTTTATATACCGCATTTATAAATCCTTGTCATTTGAGTGATGGTGAAACACTCTACCGTGTCATACTTTTCCCGACACTTCAAAAGTTAATACACTGTATTGCACAAATATCTGATAATATTGACAACAATGCAATATTGTTTTTCGTTGTTCACTGTGAATTTGCAATCCGATCTAATTCTACTTTTAAATTTTTGGTTTTCTAAAAATCAATTTCAAAATGATTGAAGTGACAAGATTTCAAAAGCTAAAATTACCCCCAAAAGTATGAGCGGTTCACCGGCGAAACTTGACACACTTTCAAATAAAAGTGTGAACACCAATGGTTGACAAATTCACGCATTGCAAATGTTATAATTAGTTACACTGAATTTTTTCTTGTGCCGTCATCACACAGGATTGGTAGAGCTGACAAAACAGTCTCAGCCAGTGTTAAGGTTTGGTGTGGTGATCAATCATTCTACATGAAATTTTGGCTTAATCCGTTTGTATGTGAGTCAGGAGAAAATAGCATTTGAAAAAAAACATGCACAATGTTCAGCATGTAACTTACACAAGATGTTCTCGATTTTGGTTCTGACAACCTAAATCAGCTGTTCACAGAGGATTTGGTTTTGGTTTTTTTAGTTCAGATAAAGTTTTTTTTAAAATACGACCTCAATTCAGACGAACATAAATTAGTTCACAGACTAAAACGATTATTGGCCTAGTCCTGCGCGCAATCAAGTAGGGACAGAAAATTCAATCCACAAGCCAGGGATCTGATGCGGTGGGGTTCGACAGGGGGTCCCACAGAGGTTGAAGGCAGAAAAAGAAACCAACCTGATCCCACATTCAAAATACCTTCACATTAATTGAGGGACAGCATATAACAATAATATTAAGACATCACAAATCGTCGTTACTTATTTCAGATTAAAACAACCAAAATAAGCTTGATAGAAAGGCATCCATGCAGCCAAACCCCCAAACAAAACATAAACCCCCAAAAACGAATTTGGTTTAATTTTATCTTGTTTGTAACCGCCGAGTTTGATGAACTATATTGCATGTAAGTCGTAGGCCTACGTGAAAGCTAGATTGACGTTTATTTGATATTTCCCAAACTCAGTGATGTAACCCTTTTTCTTAATTTCCACAGCGTTTTTAGTTCAAAAATACACTTAAAAACTTACCAATTGCTGAGATAAACTTGAGAAAATCCAATTCCCTCGGCATCACTTTCTACGACCTAAAGCATTCTATACCAACGTAATAAAATGTACTTTGATTGGCGAATTGCAACAGGTATCGATCATTAAAAATTAATCACCAATAAATATAGGCGTGGTGCCTGGTATCAGGCGAAACAATAGACAGGGTCGCGTGCGTATTGATGTTTGTATTGTTCGGATGCGTATTAAGGTGTGGGCAGCCTTTTGTCTGGGTTATAATTCTATGGACCAAATAGAGCAAGGTCGGCCATGTGAACGTGCAAGGTGTTGCACGCAGATTGCAACAACAAACCGTGAGAATTTCAAAAAGAACGTCATGATTTTATTATTGTTCCATTTTCTCTAAATTTAAGCTCGAAGGAAGGGATTGTTTGGAAATTCCTGGAATGAAATTATGTTAAGCTATGAAATATATTAACAAACAGAAAAGGGGGCTAACCTTGACAATTCGGTGAATTGTGTTTGTAAGCGAGGTGTAAAGTGCTCTCCAGGCATTTTTGGAGTTACACTTCCCATTGCGGGAGGGTTACAATATACAAACAGTAATAATTTGATAGAAAATGTACTTCAAATTGCTGCACCTTTAATTTATCCCATGTTTTCTACTTTCCTATCATACTTGGGCCTTTTATAACATTGTGTATCCTCCAAGCTGCGTTTGCGTGAACTTGCATTGGCCGCCCACAGCCAATGGCAGCTCTTCATTGACCTAAGTGGGGGCGCTGTTCAAGCATGTGACGTCATTTGCAATGGATCCATAGATGGATTGCACATGACGTCATTGACGTGACCGCCACATTTCATCAACGACGGCGGTCAATGCAAGTCAGCACTTTATTTACTAGCGGGATGCCGCGTCGGGAGCAAGTAGTCAAAACGTTAAGACCAATTTAAGAACTCACTTCGCGGCAGTGAAGTTAATACTTAAAACTCCCCTCGATCCACTAAACGAAAGTAGTATGTCCCGGTCGATTTCCAACCTTCCACCCAGGTAGTAGTTAATAAGCAGGACAGTTCTTTTCAGAGCTAAGAAGTCTCCAGAAGACCCCCGAATTCCGAATAATCTCCTCCGCAGCGGTAGAATAAATAGCAATACAAGTTCTCGAAGAACAAAATCTACATAGCAAGTAGGGGGCCTATTATACACAAGGTGTTACCGCTCTGCCTCAAATCCCATATTATGTTATCAGATGGTTGAATAAAATGTGTTAGGACAAAGCGAAAGTACACCACGCATAACTCTGTACATAATTGTTGTTGCCGCTATCCCTTCCAATGTTTTTATTCACATTAATCAATCAGTTAATTAATACTACAAGTTCAAGAATGAGCAATGTTTATGAGATGAACAGAATGCAAAGCTATATACAATATGTAAATCAGCTTTAATAGACGATCCTAGTATAGCATAGGCCACTATATATTGCCGAGGTCAAACAATAATAATATAACCTCGGAAGTGCGAACGCGCAACGCACAACTATCAGCCAATGCAATGGAAGAGCTTCCTCTGACTTCAGTGAGGGCGGTGTTTGAGCTTGTGACATCATATTACGCAAGTGGTTTGTTATACTTGTCCCACTTAACTCCCCCAAAATCATACAATTTTATGTACATGTCTGTTCTCCCAGTTTGGGCTACATTTGGTTCAAAGTTGTTAAGCACAAAATACTGCTATACCATAAATCAGATTAGCCAAAATAAATAGGTAAAGATCCAGTTACCAGTAATGCATAAGGCATCGCATGTTATCTTATTATCTGGATAATTAAGCTTGGGTTATAAAACGGAATTTAGACCTGGCCTAGCTCTGGCCTGACCAAGCTCAAACTTTACCTTAGTCATGGCCTAGTCGTGGCCTAACATGGTCAAATGGTCTATAAACTAACTATGCACAGCACTTATCAAGAGTTATTCTTGAACAGGTTAATCTTTGGTATTCAAAATTGAATACTCAGTGAGGTCACTTTGTCATTAAAATCTACACAATTTTGTTAACATTTTGCAAACTAAATCATAGCTAATAAAAAATAAAAACCTAATTTTTTGCATTTTTGTACACTTTTGATGTTTTTAATGAATTGGGTATCATAAAAATATAAAAAAAACATAATTTAGCTTTTGGTCAAGAAAAACCGGATACTTTAACACAATGTACGTATTCTAAGGCTTTTGTAGGAGCAGTAAAGATGACCACAAAATGTTTCTTTGCGTTTTATGTACAAAATTATATACAGGAGCTGGATTATTAGGTTTTTTAATGCGATGAATATCAGGTGTGGGAGAAGCTTTGCGAGCAACAAGAACAAATTTTTCAAACCGGTAGTTTCGGATAAAAAAATACAAACATAAACAAACAGACACCCCAGCGACTGAAGGGGATTTTCTCTGGATGGATATAAAAAATAAAAAACATTACGTCGAATGTAGAAGTTTTAATTTTGAGAAATGATAACAATTTTTATAAAC
>JAUELU010000022.1:6309896-6320758 GCA_032357145.1 Evasterias troschelii
GATCCGGCTAAGGTTGCGGATATGCCAATTAAGGGACCGACAGAGTTGAGTTATGTGAGCCGACATTTTCATGTTGCGGTCAAAGACAACGCCCAAGTTTCTGACCGATGGAGAAGGATGAATTTGAGTGCCATTGAGATTAAAAGTGAGGTGATCAAGGTTTTTGAAGTGAGTGGGTGAGGCTGCTATAAAGAATTATATATAATATATATAATAAAAGTTGTCCGATTCAACGGTTTCGATCTACGACTGAGCTTTTATCATAAATTATGACGTTTTTCATTGTTTATATATTTTAGCCTTTGTGATATTTACGTATTCACTTTTACCTGGTGTATATCATCATTGTAGTTCTAGACATAAGTTATGGGGCTTGGTCAAAAGGGCACATAAATAAGGCGCTTTTTGTTAATATTTTTAGGCCCCATAGAGACAACAAATTAAAGAAAAAGAGGAATTTAGATAATTCTAGAAGTCATAAAGATGGGGACCCAGTTTCTTAAAAACCACATGGAGTGTTTGTAGGGGAGGAGTGTCGTCCATAAAAACCATGGGCTAACTAACACAGGACGGTTTTGTAGAGGGGATCACGTTTGGTATTTTAATATATTTTTCCTGTACGAAGAAGTAACATTCGCCAATTCATTGCAACCACTAAAGTGATGTACAAACCATCCCCTGGAAAAATAATGAGAAAACTGGAATGTGAATGAGTAAATTTTCTTATCATATTGCCTGGAGCTGGTTGCCTGTAAATTGCTCCATGTGACTTGGCCCTTTTACGGCTTTTGTAAGAAAAATGAAACGAAAAACCTATGGACATTTTCAAGGAAACTAAACAAATCTTGAGGAAATTTAAAGGAAACTCCACATTTTTCTGGTGAGAGGACCACCACTGTAGTTCGACGATCACGAGGTCATGATTATAAACAGAAATAAGTTAGAACACCTCCATGGTTAGAATTTCCCTTGATAAACGCCCTGTCACTCTTTTGCATACAGTATGCAGCAGTAACATGCACACACACGTACCCGTACCCACTATGTACTGTACACAGCTCAGACAGGCTGCTGTTTCGCGCGTTATGATTGTAGCAATATTGTATCAAAGATTGGCCCTTCGGTGACCTTTCCAAAGAATCAACCGCAAACGGCCACTCTCCAAAGCCTGATTAGAAACGACTGTACCAACGACAAAATTGTTATCTTTCATACATTAGTCGTCGATTTCCAGTTCCAAACGCATGAGGGCGATATTCAAAAAACTCTCGGGGGGAGTGCAAGCCTGGACCATGCATGGACATTCACACGAATTTAGGGGAAAATGTGATCGGTTTTTCACTATTTTCTCCTGAACCAGATGGCCGATTGATCTCAAGCTTCTACAGGTTTGTTTTTGTACGTATATGGTGAATTGAACAAAGTGCTAACACTGCCAGCAACTGTTTTTTCGCTAAAAACCAATCCTGTAGATTCCTTTAATTAAACAAAGTTGTAGTACAGCCAAAGCCTTCCCCACCTAAATGTAACACACATGTGTAAACTTAAATACCTGAAATATGGGACCTCCTATTTTGTGCTTCTTTTGTTCGAACTTCCTTTTGAAGAAAATATTACCACAAAAATACAATTAAGTCAATCAAGGCTCTGCCTCAGTTTCTGCAATTAGGGGTCCCCTAAAATTACAAAGCAGACAACTTACTGCCCAGAGTTGGTTGATGGAGCAAGCCAGGTTTAAAGGAATAACAGTGTCATACAAACGATGTTCTTTAATTCTCCTTATAGCCCTCTCAACATGTATTCTGACTGAAGCAATCCTCTGTGTATTTGCAACCTCTTGAGATGTAAATTGACCACTTGTATTAATAGTGTTTCTTAGGAATGGTGGGATATTTAGTGTGGCACCCTTCTCTCCTACTAATTTGGATATGGTGAAGCCTTTATCAGCCATCGCATCATTACCTTGCTCTAACAGCTCAAGAATGCCACTTTCTCTTGTCATCTCTACATCTGATGCTGCCCAAGTGTACAGGTGTGAAATGAAAGTGATTGCCCCATGTGGAGCAATGCCTACCAAGCCTTTGAATGTGTTGTGGCTTTTGTAGTTGGAATACAGTTGGCTTCCTAGAACCAATGATCCAGGAGTTTGTGTTCTCAATTCTGTACAGTCAAGAATCACTCTAGTATTTGGATAAGCTTCTCTGAAACCCAATGGCATGTGATTATTAATCATTTCACGAGTTGCCCAAATAGGCATAGAGGCAAGCACAAAGTACAAAAAATTACACCAAGTAATTACTTTACGACTAACTGATGACAAATGCATGTTGAAACGGTCTGCTAAATCTTCCTCTTTGAGCACGGCTGTCCCGCTCACATACGCCGTGCGTAAATAAAGTTGTCGCGCTGTTATCTCATGCATTATTCATAGTTTTGAATGACGTCACGTAGCCAAGATGGCGCTCCCCATGAGAGCTGAAATTTCGCCGCAGCTACGCGAAAGAACTCTGCCGATTATCTCTCTTTAAACAGAGAGCACAGTATTTTAAAAGAAACTTTTTTGATACAAAATATAAATCTGAAGTAGAAATGGAGTGCAAAAATGAACAATTGAAATATGAAAAGGAGAAAACGACGTTTATCCCAAGGTTTTTAACGTTACGAAACGGACAACGTTAAAATACTGGGAGCGGGAAAATCAGCCCCAATGTCAATTTCACGACTACTTAGAAACAAATCTAACCCATTATAATTGAATATAATTATATTTCTTCACTTGAAACCATTTAGTTTTTGTAGGACATTTGTTCTAACTGATTGTTGCCTTAATACAATATATCGTAAAAATAGCTGTAGATAGAATCTCTACACTGCTCCGTTTGCACTTACATTGGTAACAGAAATTATACGTGCGTTGACATTGGGTACAGGAAGTGTGGGTACCAGCGTGCGTGCAATGTAGACAATGAATCACAGGTCATCATTGCTTTTTCTCTGTACACACGTCGTTGTATGATGGAATCAATGACAGTTTCGGTATTATTTTTAAATATCAGTTCAGCAAAATGGTTTTCTCCGAAGTAATTGATGACAATGAGCTTTAAATTTCATCAAGAAGGATTATCTAAAATTTGCCGGATTTGTTCATGTCGAATTAAAATAAGTCTACAGAGTTCAAGAGCAAAAGCCAAAAACGCAAGTGAGTACACAAAGGAAATTTTCCAAATTTATGGAACAAGCACTTGGCAGGACACTGCAGATCAGCATCCATCTAAACTTTGTGAAAAGTGTGCAAGAAAGCTACGACATCAGAGGGATGGTACACGCAATTACTCTGAAACAACTTTGACACAAACACAGCATATTCAGAAAGAGTGGCCTGTACACACCAGGACTGGCAATTGTTTTATTTGCAATCTAATCACAAAACAATGCAAGGGAGGATCATCAACACACTCAAGAAAAAACTGTGGTAGACCTAAACAGGCTGAAACTGAACTAACAATTCTTCCATTTTCTTGCGATCAAGAGAACATTTTTAATCATCTGGAGGATGGAGAAGAGACCGTCGAAATTCCCAACACTCTAGACATAATTGGACACAAATGGGAAGAGTCTTTATTTACTTGTCCAATTTGTTTGTCAATACTTGGTACACCCTCCTTGCAGACACACTGTCAACACAACTACTGTGCCAAATGCTTGTCGTTATGTTTTAAATATGGCAGATCTGCAACCTTAAGCTGCCCAGTTTGTTCACAACCAGCAAACTACAGTGAAATAACACTTATCCCAAGAGTACTAAAAGTACAACTACAAAATCTTGATGTTGTGTGTACACGGTGTGGTGGTATTGGGCAAATTTCAAAATTTATAAAACACGAATGTAAGGCCCACTCCACCATCAATAAATGTCCATCAAAATGTATGCAACAACCTGACATAGAACACAACAATGACAGTCAACAAGGCAACTTAAATCCATCTTCTGCTGCCAAGTTGCTGAAAGAGCTAGCCAGTAAGCATCAAGTGGGTAGCCCTTTACCACATGAGATTGAAGAGGCTACCGACAAATGGGTGTGGCTAAAACTTCACAATGCCAAGACTGGAACAGCAACAATTAAAACAGCTGGTCGGGTAAGTTTAACAAACCAATACAATTTACATTAGCTTTACATTGACAACTTTGGAATTTCTTCTCACTTTTAAAATTTCAAATTGTAAAGTGCATACATGTATAATTAATTTAAAATATTTACAGAATAAAATATTTACATATTTATTGAATATTTATTGTATAGTAAATTTACATTTCTAAGAGCATCATAACTGAACTTCTTTCATGCAAAGTTTTGAAACTCACAAACATTATCTGTCTGATACTAAGTTACTGTTTTAAATGGGTTTTCACAGCCAGCTCATATCCAGAAAGTCACCATTCCATCAAAGTCAAGTGACAGTGTATGCAAATCATACAAACGCCAGCGTACAGCTGTGATTTCTACGTTCAGAGAAACAGTTAGCAAGGGGTCAACTCAAACACAACAAGCTGATGAGGTACAAGCACTGACAGATCAAGAGACATCTAAAATTCTTCAGTATGCAAAGTGTGCTTCAATGACCACAGAAATGGCCCCCAGCATGATGAGGGATTGCCATCTTGCTTGGGAGCAGTTGCGGAAACTTAGAAGGTATGCACATTTATAGGTACTTGTGTAGTAAGATTAAGATTTGTTTTGAAAAATTGATTCATTTTGAATTATATATAGAGCAAATTATTAAATAAAACGACCAAACATATGAAATATATATATTATATAAATAAATAGATTTAAATACATGGATTTTATCAGTGTCATCGATTCTTGACAATAAATACATTTAATAAATACACTTTAAATGCAAAAATTAATTGTCTACAATCCTTTCTTATAGATACATTGGAGCTTCAAGCAATGTAAAGCTGTGTTCAGAGAGGCAGCTTAGAAAAAAACAAGACAGCCTTCTTCAGGACAACATTCGTGGGGAGCTTGTTCAAGTTTTATTCAACAGCTCTGCAGCAGAAGGGATGAATGGTCTAGAAACCAAAGATGTCCCTATTGTTTATGTGAAAAACTTAAGCAGCATGGTCTTAGACTATCTTGATCGCCTTGACAGGTAATTTTTACATTTGTATTCTCCTTCATCAATTCTTAGACTTAGTAAAGAAATATACAATTTGTTTTCACAACAAATATTTCAATGTACTTTGCTTTTTCTTCACACAGCCAAAGACTGCTCACATGGTATGATGGTCTTATTCCCGACAATGAAATTTGGCTGAAAGTCGGAGGCGATAAGGGTGGTAATTCATTTAAAATGTGTTTCCAAATCGTCAACGTAAATAAGCCAAATTCCTTAGAGAACACTGTCGTCTTTGCTTGCTATGAAGGAACCGATTCCCTTGTGAACCTTCAGCGCACAATGCCTGCCATGATGGAACAAATTGCCCTTCTGTCGACGAAAAAATGGCGGTAAATATTGACATTAAGTTTAACTAATTTTAGTTTTATTGTGGAAATTTTTTAGATGCCCTTATTTGTCATTATCACAAAAATGTCATTTTCTCCATTTCAGTGAAAGATCATTTCGTCTTCTGTGCTTTGGCGATTATGAGCTGTTGAACAAGCTTTATGGAATCAATGGCTGTAATGGTAAGTTTAATTGTGTACAATACAATGAACATGTGTACATGTATCACTATTTTTATGTTGTTTAATATTTTCTGGAAATGTGTACATGTTCAAATTTCAGCCAGATACTGCTGCATTTACTGCACTTTAAGCAAGGAGCAAATGCAGACACCCTTCACAGAGAGATCTTGCTCTCAGCTAAGGACTCTGGATTCCATTAGAGCACAATTTGAACTGTTCACAGAGGATGGTAGCAAGAAATCTCGCTCTAAAGACGTCTCTTTCAGTGTTGTTCGAGAACCAATGATGCCAATAGAACCTGATCATGTAAGTTTAACACAATACCTTTACATTTAATGTACATAGTGTACATGTAAACAAATCACATGGTCAGTACACAACAATGAAAGAACCATCATATACAACATCATGGGTATACATAGTACGAAGTACATGTACTAAACAAAAGTAACTACAAAATGTCTGTATCCATTCACTGTTTGATCTTTACACACTACAATTAATTTGTCAATTTATTACTGCTACATGTAGGTGTGTTTATTTTAGAGTCTTTGATATAGGAACAGTCTTTGAAGTTTGAATGTTTTTGTTTTACAGGTTGTACTCCCAAGCCTCCATATATCCTTAGGAGTATTCAAGAAGCTCTTTGACTTGTATGAAAGTGCATGTCATGAGCTAGACTTGAAGCTATTTAAACTGAGGTATGAACATGATGAAGTGGACACGGATGCTGCACAGTCAAATTTTGAGACCCCAAATCGATGCAGAAATTAAGCACCAGAGCGACAACAAAATCCAACTAACAGAAAAACAAAATCAACTTGAACAACTGGAGGAAGATCTGCGGCTATATATACTGCAAAATGAAACAAACAAAGTGGATGAGCAGTTCATCCAGATGGCACATGAGCGATTCAGACTAAGAGCGGAAATCCAAGAAAAGGTTCTTACTTTTGTAATTTTTAATGTAATAGTTATACAAAAAATTATATTTATATATCTTTTTGTTTTCAATTATTTTTCACTTGAATTTCCTACCAATGTTTACAGGAAACTGAAACTGATGTTCAGCTGAGCTATGCATCAGGACCTGTCACCAGTGCCCTTGACAAAGTGCTTCAGAAATTCAAGGTTCAGCGTCAAGCTTATCACGGCAAATCTTTTGTGGGCAACCACGTCCATAAGTGTTGCAAGGTACATATTATTGTTTAGTTGGAGTTCCTTATTTCGCTTTAAAAGTAGCGATAAAACAACACATACATATGTACAGGTACATGTAACTTGATAGTTTAACTTAAAACCTTAATTTCATTTACAGCCTGAAGTCATTGAGGCATTGACAGCTGTCCCAAGACAAAAGGTTGAAGAAAACCTGAGCGATGACATCCCGTTATCTGCACATGATCAGCTCCTTCGCCAAGCAGCCACAACAGGAAGCAACTTCAGGCAAATATTCTTGATGTTTGCCGATGTACATCATGATATCAACCATTCCAATTCCCTCGACACTGCAGACATCCATCGCATAGGTACAGAGTATAAAGTTGTTCAGCTGTTAGAATGAGACATTGATGTTTTTTCATATTTCATAATATCTGGGTTTTTAAAAATGTTGTCATTGCTTGTCTCATTTTCAGATCTCTGTATTAAGGAATTTATGCGAACATACCGCATGATGTTTCCTTCCCATAATGTGACACCCAAACTCCATCTCCTCGAGGATCATGCCGTAAAACAGCTGATGAAGTTTAAGGTTGGATTTGGGCTCTTGAATGAGCAAGGTGGAGAGCTGATCCACACCGAATTCAATCGGACAGGCCGAGTAGTCCAGGGAATGCGGAACGATCTGCAGAGGCTGATCTCCATAATGAAGCGCCACCCCACCAGTACAGCACCCGAAGTCCGAGCCAATATTGTCAAGCCTTGGAGGAAACATGAAAATTAACAGTTACAATTAATTACAATCACCTACTCATGACATGAAAAGCATGCGAAATGCCATGCATACTAAATAATGCATTGCATTGTTTTGTAGCAATGGGGGGGAATTAACTTCAGATTGGTGGTACATGTTGCTATTTGCAGTGAACTGCTATTACTCTAGTCCAATAAATAGTGCAAATATATAAGACTTAATAGTCCTACCATGGGTCTATTTCTACCTCATGGTCCTACTCTTGTACCTCTATAGGTGCTGTGCGCAAAGCAGGTCCACGATATAACCAACGATTAGTTTTTAAAACTAATGTGAAGGGAAAATTATTTTGAATATACTGTAGGATTTGTTGTTTGAATATGAATTATTTACCTATATACTCTGATTAGGCAGTACCGGTAGCAAGTACTGTATATGACTAGGACTAGAGTAGTACGTAGGAGAGTCTGACTCCGAGTAATCAAAGTCCATTTATTATTTTATGATGTACATGTATGGCCACGCCTATGTCAGGACCATCATGTGTATGTTTTCCTTCCTCAAGCTCAATCCTTTTCTTAAATTTTAAAAATATTAATACTATTAATTATCTTTTCTTTTTTTGTCAGGGTCAAATTATAAAAATACTACCAGTACCAACCATGGTGTGGCAGAAGCTAACGACAAGAAAAGTTATATAAATAAAATCAAAGGCCTACATTCACATAGTATTACAGACTGATGTACACACGTGTGACAACAAATCTAATTGTTTTTATATGTACAGTTCGCCCCATAAATCTTGCCCCGCAGCATGTCATTTGCAAAAGGAAATGTGGGGCGAGGTTGTAATGGGGCGAAACCACATAAATTTAATAAATTTTGTTGAAATGTTTACAAAAAAACACCAACATTTTCGTAGCTTTAAATCGAAGAAGAAAAAAATGTCCTACACTTACTTGTTAAATTATCCTCAAGTACATCATCTTGTGAGATGATGACATGCTTTATGGGTCCTTTGTGACTTTTGGTTTTGAGAAATGAGACGAATTATCCGACGATCGTCCGTTGACACGTTCAGCGGTGCGAACACAATGCGGGCTGGATGCGTCACGTGTGTCTTTCTCCCGCTTTACTCCGTGACCCCACATACTTATGCTTGGAAGTGGGCGGAAGGTTACATATTTTTAAATAATTTTACCTGTTTACATATGTAAAAATTTCTATCAACCAATCATCTGATCGCTTTTTCCAAAGTTACTTTACATAACCGTTGACTCGCGAAGGTTGCATATAATTAACTGCACGTGTGACGTCACCAATAGCGTTTTGCCAGCTGACTAATTTCAACCACGAGAGGGCGCCTTTTATTACGAGTGAAACAGCCGTGTGAGACCAGCATACAGGCGGCACATGAAAAGGAATAATTCGTCAAATAACAACAAATTTCTTGCCCTTCCTGACAAACTGATAGTGTCTGATGGTGTACAATAAGCAGATGTCATGCTCGCCGCACTTGTTTAACATACTCAAAGAAGGCCACAAAAAGCGGGTAAGAGGGAAACCCAGTATAAAAGCGAATAAGTGAGTTGTTTGTACCAACCCTGCTTATTCCAAACCTTTCAACAGACAATTGTGATTCAAGACTTGGCACTCCTTTTCTTTCTCCTTAAGCTTTGTTTGAAGTGTTGCATTTGTCTCCTCAAGTTTAAGCATGCGACTTTTCTCTTCAGAAATATCTGCCCAATCTTCAGTTTTGGTAGTGATGCTGTAAAATAAAATACAAAGAATTGTTTTAATTAATTACAATCAAAGATATTGAAAATTGTCACTCATAATTTTCCTAGTAAAACGTTCTGATGCTTATTGATACATGTTTGTTGTATAAAGAGATAGATTGCTATGTTCAACCAGTGTGATTTTAATAGTATGGTCATTCAAAAATCTTTCACGTTGTTCACATTTCTTGATTTACAGATTTGTGTAGGCATTTGATTTGAAGGACAGTTGCCATTTTTAATTAGAATGCATGCTTGCATAAATGTATGACTAGTGCATGTCCATATTAAATGATGCTGATGTGAGAAACACTTGGCTAGTGACAGTTAGAAGGACCCATCTGTGATACACAATTTATTCAAGGGTCATTACTAGTTGCCATTTCATGTGCACGCAATTTAAAATTCCTAACCTTAATCCACAATCTTTATGTAGGTCATTTGTGACATCAGTCAAGGGCAGACACTCTGGTAAAGATGTTGATTTGGAGGCTGTTCTCAAAGTAGGGGGTTTCCTTTCCTTTGGAGTAGGATTCCAATCGAAGATTGATGGCACAGCTCCACGTTTTAGTCTCTTCCTTACTCCTCCAGGTACCCACGCAAAATCCTCTGTCTTAAAGTGTTTAGAACACACAAATGTATTCTCAGAAACCTGTGGAGGAAAATGTATGTTATCTCATCATATCTAACATCCTAAGCTTCAACTTGTGTAAACGTGTTCTTCTGCGATACAAAGTGAAAGTTTTTTAAGATTTACAGAAGTGGTTAACAATTTGTAGAGCTAAAAAATTACCAATAAAATAGGAGCATCCCCATTCACGATGATCCTCTGTAGATTTGTCATGTTTGGTTTTGGTACTACTACTTTTACCGACAACGGAGACTGACGTCTTACCAGGCTAGGGCTAGCCTTGGTGAATCATGTGAATACACTACATAACTACATGTACTGACTGTCTGTTTATACCTACATTCTGTCGCTAACTTTACTAGGTCACTAGGTGACACATGTCTAGTCTACACACACAGAAAGTCACCACCAGCACACGTCGTACGTGTGTGTGACATTATGATTAAGGAGGTGTACTTTTGTAGCCCAGAGCTTAAAAGGTGATAGCGCCCTCAAACGGCAGGAGATGTCCAGGCCATGTGAGTGTTAGGTGGCAGACATGTTTGTTGTCATGCTTGTCATGTAAAAGTTAATCATCGTTTTTGTTCAGAAATTTAATAGTTGAGAAAGAAATAATAACCTCCTGTTGGCAGGATTTCTTCCTACATCAGTACAGATTTATTAGCAATTGTTGGCTCTCAGGTAAGCCGAGTTTGGTTTATTATATTAAGCATTTCTTAAAGAGTTTCAAGTCTCATGTTTTTCACATGTGCTTAAAAAGCCTTAAGCCTTATGATCATTTTGGGTAAATCTGGGGGGATACTGCAAATAAATATATGGCTATTGTTTTTAAAGTTTTATAAAAG
>JAUELU010000022.1:6374894-6387886 GCA_032357145.1 Evasterias troschelii
TTTTAGTGAGAAATTACCTCTTTCTCAAAAACTATGTTACTTTAGAGGGAGTCGTTTCTCACAATGTTTTATACTATAAACAGCTCTCTGTTGCTCATTACCAAGTAAGTTTTTTACGCAAATATATATTTTGAGTAATTACCAAACGTGTACCTTTAAATGTTGGCACCCCCTAGACTGGCTTTGTGTAGCCTTTTGTCATGGCCTGTTTGGCTGAGACAGCTGTGTAGCCACGAAGCTACTGGAACTTGAGAACACATGCGCAAGTGGGGAAGCCACAAGTGTATTTTTCAACTTATCAGAAAATTTGAATGTTTTTCTATACATTAGTAAAACTCGAAACCAATAATAAGCAATGAGGTTAGCATTCAGTAACATATTTTGTATTGTGATTGGTTAACCTTTTAACACTTTATTTGTATAACAATATGAATAACAAGGGAATCAAAGTGTGTTCAATCAGTTTTAAACTAGTGGTTTAAACCCGCTGAGGCCTGGTTCTTGATTATTTTATCGAGACAAAGTCGAGGTAAACTTATCAAGAACCACGCCTCGGCGATTTAAACCACTTGTATAAAACTGATTCAACACTTTGATTCCCATTCATAAATATCTTCCCCTTGAAAATAAAGACAGAAACCTGAAAAAGTTAAGAACAAAAGAACAAATCGGACAGTTTGCCCCTTCGGTCATCCGCAGCTCGCTAGCTCACTTCAATTTTGCATTTAAATTTCTAGACCCATTGCACAAGATGCAATTTCTCTGATATGTTTGCAGCCTCTCATACCTAAAATCTATCAAAAATAAAAATTTTGTCAAGCTTCCATAATTCTTTTATAGGTTATAAACTCGAAGTTTTGAACATAATTTTTGACGACTTTTTAGTGATGTTCGAGAACAAAATTACGAAATTTGCATGAAGTTTGAGAAATTTGATGGAGTTTATTGCAAATGACATTGGGTACTTTATTACCTTCGCGCAATCCACATCAAGCGTACTTGAACATAAGTTGATTTGGTTTCCAAAAACTAGCGTTTGAAAGGAAGTATTTCTTTGTATATTTGTTTCATCATAGTCCCAATCCTGTTTTTGCCAAATGGTGCGTTGCAGTGCCAAGCATGCGTTTCCCCATCAGTGGATGAGTAGGGCCGCTGGGAAAATGCTTTTTGCTTTAGATTCAGTTTACTCATGTACAGCTTCAGAACTGCAACACGGCAAACATCACTTTCAGGCTTCGCGTACATACGCTTTTCCCCCTCAAAACCATGCTAGAAGTCTCCAAGGTGATTTTTCGTAGCTTCGTTAAACACCATAGTGACATACTCTTTGCATGGAGCAGCCTTTTTTATGGTGAATTAATTGCGCTTCAGAGACAACAAGCCTTCTCTGCCTCGTCTGCGGAAGAATAATGCTGTGTAGAACCACACCTATCTCGGGAGACTTGTTGGGTTTGAGGTTGAGAGTACGCCACTTGAAAACATTTTTTTTATGTCTTCGGCTCTTATGGAACATTTATGGTGACTTTTATCTTTGCCTTCTCTCTTTATTCGCTTCATCATTGCCTGAAAGACATATTTGGTTGACAAAAACTCATTATCTCGCAATATATTGATAGTGCGACTGTAAGGAGGGCTTGTAATGTGACGATGGATAGAAGCCTTCAAACCCCTCAGAGACTGTAAAGAGTAGGCCGTGCCATCTCGTTGTTTAGTCCCTCCATAAAATCGTCGCAGGAGCTACGCCAAGTCATTGACTTCCAGATTCTCAAAACTTGGGTCTTCACCCACACTTTTACAGCAATCTGTAAGTAAATAAAAAAAGATTGTCTGAATATTAAAATCAAAAGTAAAAAAACGGCCCCTACTCAGATTTCTCTGTGCTTCACACAAGGGACATCTTCTGTTTCAATAAAAAAAACATTGCCAATTTTGATCCCGTCTTCAGTGAATGTGGGGCGTCAATTAGAATTAAATTTTTTGTAAATAATTCAAAAGGAAATAAAGTATGCATGAAAGTAAATCTCGACTCCTAAAAATAATTGTTTCCTTTGAAAATTGTTTTAAAGGCATAGTAAAAAAAATTGACCCCACCCCAAAAATAAAAATTAAACTGCAATTGCTCCCTGTGCCACTCCACATACATGTACATTACAAAAGGACAACAATTAAGGCTTTTTATATATTTACCTAGTAAGATTCTCACACCCCACCTAGCTACATATGCAGTTCCTTTTCATTCCTTTCTCCTTCCAATGCTGAAAGTTCCGCTTCAGTTAGATGATCAAATCTGTCTCCTCCAGGAGCACCTTTTGCTTCATTGTTTTCATTTATTTCTCTGCATTGTGGTTGTCTGCTCTCTACATCTTGTAGCAGCAACATTTCATCATCAGTGATGTCATCAATTTCAAAATTAAGATTAAAATTTCGATTGGAAATATAGTCAGACATATTGCTTCTGGTCAAAATAGTGATTTGCGATAATGTGGATTTGTATATAATTATGTAAAAAATGGCAAAATAGCAGACGACATTGAGTTAGTAAATTTGCACAATGTTTTCAACCTTTGTCAATTAGATTAATTTTAGTACTCCATTTATAAATGGTTATAAATTACAGTCTATTTAAAAATGATTTTAAACATATTTATTAACCTACCCAAAATTTGCCTAATCTTCAAAACCCACCCACTTTCGAGGAAAATTTTAAGCTTCTTTTGTAGAAAAATAAAGTGCAAAGACGAATGTTATGACGTCACTGTTAAGTGAGAAAAACACAAGCAGAAATTTGTCCATGTTCAGGGGCCATTGTCATTGCTGACTGGTTATAAACACTCTTGGCCGTGCTTTATCGTCCGTTTACACACCCCCCCGTAACGTGCTCTCCACCAATAGGAATAGCGAAACTGTCTGTGGTATTTATGAATATTTGTTTAAACAAACTATGTATGATAGTAAACTGTGATTATTCGACAAAAAGGTTAAACAACACACTACTTGCTTCTGAGCAAGATGAGTTCTACATTTCGCCACAACTTCTCTAACAAACCACCAATGCAGATGTTGATGACATTGAACTAACTCTAATGGCCTACATTACTTTCGACAGTACCACAATAGTTATCAATGACTTAACAAAGTAAGTATACACTCTTAATTGACACCGTTATTAATTCATCTCTTTGCATGCTTCCAACATCATATCCAAGCCATTGCATATAGCAATTCATCGAAGGAACACTTCTCATAACTAAACAATACCAATTGACTAAAACCAACATTTCCTTTTACCTTGTTTTTGTCCATAGCCCCCCTGATGATAGCAGCGACTGATGAGACATCATAAACCGACAGTGAAGTGAAGAAGGACTTAATCATGTCAAATTTAAAGAAAAACAATCATCACGCATAATTGTTTAAGGCATAGTTGTATATTAATTTCTCCTCCCATCAAAAAATAAATTCAAATTAACGTGTATTGAGGGAACAGCAAACTTAAACATATAGCCTTGTACAATAGCAAGTCATGAGGCCACACACAGAAATTGTTTTGATATTCGGTATTATGCAACATATTGAGACAGTTTTTCAGAGGATAAGCAGACCAAAGTAGTATGATCAAGAATAGATTAGACTTTTGTCAGTTATCAAACTTCTCCCAATATGAGTGAGAATCATGTATTGTAAAGCAAGCATTAAAAAGGGTTTCCATTGCTTCGACTCGGTAAAACAACATTCATCATGTACTTATCATAGACCACACCAAAGCCAGGGGACATTCAAATCTCTCACTCTCCCATAAACATACCGCTATTTCTCTAAAGACTAGTAGTAGGCATAGCCAACAAAATTGTTTAGTCTGTAATATGTCAGTTGAAAGAGCTAGATGAAAGATGAATACTGGTCTTTGTGTTTTTGAAATGGGTTAATGCATTCTATAGTTACGATAAGTTCAAGTTCATCAAAATCAACAAAATCCTGCCAAAAATTGAAAAAAGGCAAAAACGTTTTTTTTAAAAAGATTTTAACCAGCACTTTGAATATGGAAATTACTTCAAGTAGTGCTATAAGATGACATTTCTGCAAAATGGCCACCAGATAATGTATTACATCAAAAACCAAATGTATATCATTTTGTATGGCTGAGTATCAGACTGTCAAAAAGTGCCCATTGACCCAAATTAGAGGACGGAAACAATGACAATTATGCAAATTGGCTCATTAATATGCATAAACAGTATAACTTTTGTTTTAAGTGGTCAATTGCGATGAAATTTGGTATGCAGGCTTCCCCCATGATGATGGGTCTACAAACACAAAAACAGGTAAGTTCCTCTACAATTATGCAAATTAGCTTTTTGTAGGTAATTAGTATGCGTAAATGTCATAATTTCAGAGCCGAGTACCCTATTCTAATGAAATAAATGTTTGCAGGCTACATTTTTTAATAATGTCATGATAAATTGTGGAGGGAAATGAAGATTTACATTAAGCACACAGTTTTTTAATATGTTTAATATAATGTTGTCGTCATGGAAATTAGGCATTTAGAATCCAAAATCAGTTTGGCTCATTAATATGCATAAACACTGTATTTTAAGGTCCGAGTGGCCAATTCTGATGAAATTTGGTATGAAGGTATCCTCTATATAGATGAGTCTATAAATAAAATACCAGATGAATAGCTGATACATTATGCAAACTAGCCTTGTGCAACTAACAGCTAATTAATATGCATATATACTAAATTCTCCTTTCTTCGTACACTGTGTTATGTGTACACTAAACAGTGCATGCAATTTTGACAAAATCGAACATATTCAAAATTGGGGTCCTCTTCTTTATTTTGCTTACATAACTGACTAATGATGACTTGAAGATTATCTTGTAGTTGCTCAACAGTTAAATTGGTTCCTGCTTTTGTTTTGTTTTGTAAAACAAGGTGCCTTTTACAACCCCTCTGTTGATGGTCTTGAAATAATCAATCTAGCAACTCTCTTTTTTGAGTTTCAGTTCTGCACTGTGCTAGCATAGCGGCAACAGCTTCAGAGCTTGTGCATGGCCCTCCACATAATTTCTGTACTTGTTCTGCTGCTATTGTTGCAGTGACCAACTTGCGCTTTTTATCCTCACTTGCCTGATGCTGTTGCTCCATAAGATCCTCATGTGTTTTTTCAATCCCTTTGACTTTGCCTTGATACAATTTAACAATTTCTTTTCTTTGTTTTTTGGCAGATTGGATGAGTTTCACTTTTTCTTCTTCTTTGCAGTCTTCCAGATATTTCATGGTTCTGTTCTGAGACCATAGGAGAATTCCTTGCATGGCAAGATCAGTCATATTGGGGCTCTTTCGCTTCAAATAGTCCAGTCCCGCAAAAACGCGTTCAGTGGCTACGTTGTCTGTAGGACATGTTCTTGTCTCATCTCGTATTGTGGCATTGACACTGTGATGCTTTCCGCCAGGTAGGTGATCTTCTAGCTGTCTTTTGATGCAAACGTAGATGTTGTGGAGAATGACAATCAAGGCCTGTTTCGTGTAAAATTCAATGTCAACTGATGTAGCCTCATACAGCGCCTTATGGATTTCATCGTTATTTGGAGGGATGTCAGCAAACAAGATCGCACTATCATCAAGGAGCTGTTGAGGATCTTCCATCTGTTCTGTTACAAACTTGTCAAGTTTTGTGTAGTATGCAGCTGTGTCCATTACGTGGCATTCACTTTCTACCATTTTCATCAGAGGTTTGGTAATATGTGTTCCAACTATGCCCATTGCTCTCATTCCTCCAATTATGATATCATCTTGAAGATCCCACATAACAGACTTAATTAATGTATTTTTCTGCTTTGTTGTTGGCAGGGTTTCATATACACCTGTGAAATGTTTATTGATATGATGGAAGTAAGTTGCGGCTGCGTTCTCAAATGGAATGTTAAATCTGTTCCCACGGTATGCTTGAAGTTTACTTTTGTGCTGTGTGAAGAGTGAAAATTCATTTGGGCAGCCAGCCTGTGGATGTGCGTCAGGACCAAAAGCTTCACAAACCGACCTTACAGCAAGTAGAATGGCAGACTCGCTTTTTCTGCTCCATGGAATGTGTTGCTCTCTGCCTAGCTTTCTTTCTGCACTTTCAACTTCTTCCCAGGCAGAAAGAGCTGCACCTGCATATTCCTGAAAGTTCAAAACTAAATGTTTGCCGCAGTACAGATCGTTTACTCTCGTCATGTCTGCTTTTAGTTCAGTACTCAACTGCTTCCAGTTATCTACAGTACTGGAAAGAACCTTCTTGCGCCAATCCTGCAAAAGACTTACAAACTTCTTGTTGACAATACACCTATCGGTCATAGTGTTTTTAATTTTCAGAAGAAGCTCATCTGCTTTCTGTTGTGACTCATCACTATGTAATTCCTCCAAACATAGAAGTTCTTGTACTGCTGCAATGGCTTCGTCAAGGAGGCTTTGTCCAGATTCAGTCTGTACTTGAGACAGTCCCAAACCATATGTACCAGTTTCGGTTGACGCCAGCATGGTTACAAAAGACTTGTGCTTTTTAGAGGTACCATCAGTTTGTAACGTGACAGGTATCTTGCTGTTAGCGATGGCCTCCTTAGCAACATGCTTGGATAGGAGCGCTTGCTCAAAGGCCATGTATCAGATGCAAGTTGGTTTTGGTAGTCTCCCACAATCTAAGCCTGCTACTTGTTTCAGTACAAGTTCAATGATATCAGAAACGTGTCTGGAGCCTACACCTCTTGATAATAATTCATAACACACAACCCGGATATCACTTGTGTAAGCGCCATCTTCGAATGAAGCTATGGCTTTATTACCCATTAACTCCTCCAACTGGCAATGGAGTAGGTCATTTTCTTTTTCCAAGTCCTTCAGCTGCTGCTCGAGTCTTTCATTGTCAGCATCAAACTTCTTGTCATTAGTACGCTTCATGACATTATACCGAACCTTCTCCGTTCTGTTCTTTATGGTTTTTCTCATTTCAGCAACAGTGTTGTTCAATGCTGTCACTTCTTCCTGCAGCTTTCTGACATGGCCTCGTTCAGCAGCAAGCTGCACTTCACATCTTTTATTACGGTGTACCACATTCGTCTTATTTAGAGATATCATTTGTTTCTGTAGTTCTCCACAGAGTTCATTTGCTTTGCTCAATTGTCTTTCATATTTTGAACACGCTCTTTTGTGGGTTTTTTCCATTGCATTCATTGATGCTTCGCAAGCTGTTTTACATTCAGTTGTTCCTTAGCATGCTGTTGTGCAAGACTGCAGTCCAAGTCTGCCTGTTGTAAATGCTGCTTAGTTTCTGTTTGCTCTTTTCTCTCCTTCTCAAGAAGTTCATGCAAAATCGCAATCGTATCTCCATGGCTTCTTAGTATATATGTGGTAATACCAGCTTGATCTTTTTCTGTTGAGGAGTCTGCAATACAGCTGTGCTTTGCAGTATGTTGTTCATCCCCCCTTATCAACATATTGTGGGTCATCTGAGAGAGCAGATGGTGTCCTAACCTCTGGCAAGATATACACAGACTGTAAGTAGACTTGCTGATCCTCTGATGATCTCCTTTTGTTTTGCTTTTTTCTAGCGACAGTCATCCAACTGTTGCGAAGAGCTGAAGTAGAAGGAGTATGTTCTGCATTAGGGAAAAGTCTTGTACACCAATGAATTACATTCTCCCATGAAATCTGATGCCTTGATCTGTATTTATTTAGCTCTACAATTATTTTGTTGGTGATCACTTTAGGTTCTTGATCTGTTGTTACTGAATCGATGTATCCACAGAGCCATTCTACAGTTAAGTCAATTGCATCACACGCTGGTCAAATGCTGTGACTGTGCTTGAGCGGTTCTTTTAACATGACAAGATTATTCAGTCTTCTGGCATGATCGACACAGCATTTAATTTTGTCAATCAGCCCACTGATGTTTACTGGAAATGGAGCCCCTATTTGCTGCAGAACTTGGCGAAATGTTTTGTGGTAACTCAGTTTAGGATCACTGCTAACAGCTTGGCGGAGACTTTCAAACAACCAGTAACCCAGTGATCTACAGAACAATAAGAAATATCAACACAAAAAATCAACTATATTCTGCAGGTGTAAAAAGAATGTGGCACTTATCTAGAAAATGTTATCAAAGATTGTTCAGATTCCACAAATGAATGGAAATGTGGCCTCTTGATGATCTTGATGAATGACAGTTTTTTATGGAATTGTTTATTTTAGTTAATGTAAGTTTTCAGCACAATTAGTCAACACTGAATAATTAAAGACAGTTTTAAAAAAAGCTTACAAAGTTTAACAGAAAAGTTTAAATGCAAACTGAAAAAGTAGGCCTACAACTTTAAAAAATAAATGAAACAAGAATACAACTCACCAAAACAACTCCACAAGTGTCAGTCAAAACAAAGATGAACAAAACTCCTCAACGCATTGCATTTTCACCAACAAAAGTTTTCTTAATAAAATGCTATTGAACATGTTAACAAAACTTAAAACAAAACTATTCATGTCATAATCAACCAATATCAACACCCGTTTGTGAGAAAAAAAAAAAACTAGCTTGATCAATTTTTTGTATTGTGTAGGGCCCTATGACCTCATTATTTTGTCCTAAATCTCAGTTTCAAGAAATAAAAACACAAACAAGTTGTTCATAATGATTTCTCAACAGTTTGTAAATTGTTATTTCACGACAGATTAACAATAGTTTTACCAACAAAATGTGATTATTTTGATTTGAAAAAATAGTATGATTTAGTGCAAGGAGTAAGTGCGCAAATAACAACAGCCTTATTTTTGCTGAAATACGGCGCTGTTTACTGCGCAGATTTTACGAATCCAACAATACCGCATATCTCAACACGCACATCGAACACCATTCGCGCGCATGAAACAGTCGCCGGTAGCAGCCCAAGCCGTTCATCCAGTGCACAACCGTGTACATAAACAATGGTTGCTCGCTGCTACATTCATGGTAATGCCTCCCTTTACGAGGCTAAAATCTGATTGTGCTTTTCAAGGATTTGTTCCGGCCTTTTTTAGTCAAACAAACGTATCTTTTTAACAATAAATATAACTCAAGGTTCATCAAGAAAGTCAACAAGTACTTATTTTTCTTACCGGGGGATTTGTTGTCGTAAATAAGGCCCGAAACTTCGCCAGCAGTCCATCCAGTAAAGGCAAGTATCTCGCTGTCGACATCAAAACTGACCTCCATGTTCACCGTGTGGTCGCACAGCTTGTCATTTTCAAACTGACGCGAGGAAAAACTCCCTTTTTTTTCTCAAATGGACATGACTTCCACTCAGAAAATTGGATAGAAGTAAGGATGAGATGATAATCTAATATCTACGCATTAGTGTAGAAACTATTGAAACCTCGATTTTTATGGCGTGGTTTTCCTTTACCAAAATCTCTGCTTCAAACTTTCGAAGCTGGCAGGAAACTTCTTAGAAAGAGTTATGACACTGATGTAAAAGGTCATGTGTACCATATTTGGAAGTTTCAATCACAAATAAGGAGCGGAAGGCCTGTCCAAGACCATTTGCAAATGGGGGTATTTACGCTTCATTTCTGAGGGGTTCACCAGGCAAGAAAAGAGCCCGCGCGTCTGCAGTGCCTGAAACTGATGTCGTTTATAAGTAAGATTATTTGTCGCCGTGTTTTATTTATTCTGTACTTTGAAAAGACACACAGATACAAGAAATGACACACTACTCACACAAGAAAAAATAAACTTGATTGGTTTATTGACTCTGAAGTAAGACGATTCTGAAAAGTGCACAACAAATTATATTGCGAATACTACGTACTAATTTTTTGATTATTTGACCTTCCATGGCACAGCTCACATTTGCTTTGGGCGCTTTAAACAAACTGTGTGGCTGCAGGGTAGTAACATGTTCCGCCACATTTGTGTACAATTGCCGAATGATCTTTTCACTAGTCAGTACATCAACAAACTTTGACTTCCCATGTTGCTCAAGCTTCCCTAATGTTTTAAACGCAATTAATGTCATCTGCAAAATCAGAAACCAAAGTATGTTTGTCAATTAAGCCGAAGCCACCTATTAATTGACAAGCCCTACATAAATTGGAAGTATGCTAGGGTGGATTTGAAACACCTGTCAGTTACACTACCATTTGAAGTCGGAAGCAAAACTGGATGCTTTTCTGCACAATTACAACAATCCAACAAGTCGCATAGACCAACAACTGAGCAGCATGACAACAGAGCCAGTTTAAAGGAACAGGCGGTTTCTAACATCTATCATCAGGTGCATAGAGTACTGTGCCCGACAGGTAATATCACTAAGGGGGCACTGTGACAATAGCACATCAGAAAATATCAACCAGGGAAACTTTAGAGCACTCCTCAGCCTTTGCATTAAATCTGGCGACAAGGATTTTGTCAACTCATTTGGAAACAGAATGCATAGTACATTTTTCTAAAACGGCCCAAAATGAGCTCGTTTGCAATAAGGAGTACGTACAAGAACAGATAGTAAAAGATTCGGAAGCAATCGGATGAGAATGGAGTTGCCTTTTACGGGATCCAAGCAGATGAAGTTCGCGACACCAATGTGGAGCAGTTAGGTGTTGTCATCTGATATATCCGAAACAACACTCCAGTGGAATGTGAGGACATCAAGGGAGCTTCTGTAGGCCAGAAACTCATGGCATGTCTACAAGGTCTCGAGTTGAATCCACACATATGCAGAGCTCAGACGTAAGATGGTGCTGGGCTGGGAATATGGCTGGGGTGACAAATGGCTGTGGAATTTGGTTTGATTTTTAACAAGTAATTTTTCAGATACTCGCAACTTAAAAACTTTACCAAATGACATTGGTTTCGATCTGGATGACTGACACTCAAAATGTTAAAGCTAGGTTTATACAGCTTAAAACCTATAAAGTTAGGACCCATTATGTAAACTACTGAATGGAATTGAGAATAATTAAGAGGTGTGATTGTCACCAAGTCCTAGGGGGCCCACAACTCACATTATTTTGATGCGTCATTTGCAGATACAATGTTTGGAGCAACTGAAGTATTGCAGTAGCCTTGATATTTGTTCTTATAAAGTTATCCTTATCAATGGTGTAAGTAGAAAAGCCAAGGAAGTCAGTACATGATGTGATGGATCTAAAAATGTCCACTTGCATTAACATAATTCAACATCATTCAATGGTAGAATAAGTACAAGTTCGCTGCTGTACCGATGTTCTCTCCGCATTTGCTTGTTTCGTGAGTGTGTTCTACGTTTTTCACTAGGCATACCTAATGACTCGACAGAAAACATTGGAACTCACCCAAGTGGCATTGCTCAACTTTAAAGACAAGTGCCCGGTTGCAAAGCCAGAGCTCACTTTGATGTGCAGATTGAGTACAAGCATGACCCAAAAAGAAGATTAACTAAAAGGGAGTAAATTTTGATTCCAGTCTGTTTATTTGTGTAAGCTTATTTCGGAAAACACTCTCAACATATTCAGTTTATAATTTGCACTACCACAACAAAAGTTAAATAATGTGAACCAGACAACATCAGGGCTCGATTTGGTCACTAGCCCGGCGTACAATTACTAGTCAAGAGCGCTGCAGGCTAGTCAAGCATGTGTCTAGCTAGCCTGGCAGGGCTAGTCAGAAATAAGCAACTTACCTGCATTAACTTATGATAATTTAAAGATTTGAATAAAGCTAAGGAGACATGGTGTGCTTGTGTGATTATTTTGTGTTTTGGTTGCACTGCAATTTATAACACACGCATATCAAAGCGGGAATCGGGCCCGCTGACCTCATGCTTGCGTAGTTTTTCATATAAAACAAATGATCAGAGGAGATACATACAACAAATGTTCATCATGCAACGTGGTGTTGCATTACCATTAGCATCAGGCCAGATCAGCTGCTTGTCATAGCGTGCGTGCACCTGGCTGCTCATGCACGGGCGTTGGGGGCACGAATGAACTGCTTATTGTTGTGAGGCCTGTATACGTTGAAAATGGATGCGAGGGCAGACCGTTGCAGCCACAGCACTGCCAATCTACCGCTAATTCAGGCCAGCTGGCGAATCAATGTTTACTGCCTCTATCAGCTCAAAAAGTTGTTATCCGCCTTTGTCTTTTCTTTCACATGTTTGCATTGCTGATCAAACTTTTCACTACCTGTTTTGTTTGGGGTTAACTTAGTCGTAATCGATAATGCGATATTTTGATGTTGCAAATATGAAAGAATGAAAACAAAAGGGGCAACACCGACAGAGAAGAGAACATCGGACCAACAATATGAACATACCAAAACGACAGAGACTGTACAGAGCTGAATGGGAGCATGACTTTCCATGGCTTACCTCAATCAATGGATTAATGTATTGTAAGCCATGTTGATTGTATAAGATGACAAGATCTGGCTGAAAGCACATTATATTCTGTGATGGTACCTATAAGTTTCGACTTGATTTTGTTAGAATTCATGATAAATCAGACAACCATCAAGTGGTAATGTCTCGTCAGGCTGCTATTAACTTACAAAATGTTCAGTACATGAATATGGGCGTGCTGAACATATTACTTCTCTTTCGGAAATCCTCATGCAACGGTAAACATTGCCGACCCGTCACTAATTTTGTGTGGATGGCGGAGTTAGACCAGGCCAAGGGCCTTGATGTTGGTTGATTATACCTCACAAACAAGTCAGCTCAGCAGTTTGTGCACTTAATAGCAGAGGTATGTTTACAAATGTTTTCGCTCAAAAAATTACCATTTAAGTAGTAAATAAAGTAAGAAATTTAATTAATTAATACAAATTTAATTATCATTTAACAAATAAAAAAAGTAAGAAATTTAATTGATTAATAAAAAGTTAATAAACAAGTAAAAAGATGAATGTAAAGAAGATTAACCATAACTAGACTTAGAGTTTTTGTTTATCACAAAAACACGGTGTTCGGTTGAACGTAAATAATTATGACGCAATTAAAAA
>JAUELU010000023.1:0-11839 GCA_032357145.1 Evasterias troschelii
CGCTCTGTCCCACTGATCTCATAACGCTCCGTCCCACTGATCTCCTAACGCTCTGTCCCACTGATCTCCCAACGCTCCGTCCCACTGATCTCCCAATGCTCTGTCCCACTGATCTCTTAACGCTTTGTCCCACTGATCTCCTAACGCTCCGTCCCACTGATCTCCCAACGCTCAATCCCACTGATCTCCTATTGCTCCGTCCCACTGATCTCCTAACGCTCCTACCCACTGATCTCCTATTGCTCCTACCCACTGATCTCCTATTGCTCTGTCCCACTGATCTCCTATCGCTCTGTCCCACTGATCTCCTATCGCTCTGTCCCACTGATCTCATAACGCTCCGTCCCACTGATCTCCTAACGCTCTGTCCCACTGATCTCCCAACGCTCCGTCCCACTGATCTCCCAATGCTCTGTCCCACTGATCTCTTAACGCTTTGTCCCACTGATCTCCTAACGCTCCGTCCCACTGATCTCCCAACGCTCAATCCCACTGATCTCCTATTGCTCCGTCCCACTGATCTCCTAACGCTCCTACCCACTGATCTCCTATTGCTCCTACCCACTGATCTCCTATCGCTCTGTCCCACTGATCTCCTATTGCTCCGTCCCACTGATCTCCTAACGCTCCTACCCACTGATCTCCTATTGCTCCTACCCACTGATCTCCTATTGCTCTGTCCCACTGATCTCCTATCGCTCTGTCCTGCAGATCTCATATCCCTCTGTCCCACTGATCTCTTAACGCTCTGTCCCACTGATCTCCTAAATCTTTGTCACACTGATCTCCTAGCGGTGTGGATGGAGTGATATGACCGAGTGTAGAGCCTAAACTAAAACCAACATGAATGGAGCCTAAACTAAAACAAACATGAATGGCACCTGGGCTTGCTCATGCTTCATACATGGTGGGTCAAAATGCATGTAACATTTATGTTTGTGCAAATCAAAACCCATTCCCTTTTCTCTGTACATTATTCTTGAATCTTGCCAGATAAGATTGATCTTACACGGATGCATGTCTATCATCATCAATTGACTACGACTTACACTTAAAAGTAAATTATTTCCATTCTCTAATTTTTCATTAATTACACCATCTAACTAAACCGTGAAAATTGCATCCAAATTGTGTGGTCTTTCAATAGTAAAAAGTTTTACAAATGATAGTGTTTTTGTAAACACTTGTATTTTCATATGGTTTTGAATTACATTCATCAACCATGTAATTATTTTAGAGTAATCACAATAAGAAACATATTTTTTAAAACTCTGAAAGTATTCCAGGTGGAAATATTTCTCTGTAGGATGGGCACTGGTGGGAAGAATATAACCAGTGCGCCTAAATACATGAAGTTCCTATCCCCAATCCACACATGCACCATACCATATCTTAGCTTCAGCCTTCAACACGAGGCTATTTTTGTACCCAGTTTCATTCATCTCCTTTTCCTCTGCAAACAATTCTCAATCTTGTTTGCAAGCTCCATCATTTCAAACCAGCTTCTTAAACCTTTCACTACCCCCTTCAAACAGTTGCATGCTCAGTAACTTCACCATCCACTCTTACCACTTTGGTCACAAGTACCACCAAAAGGACCCCACTACCAACAACTCTCACGTTAAATTGTCTTCATGGGGCTTCATTCAACAACACCCAAAGTATTACAATACCCCAGCAGCCCTCTATGCTCTTGACTCACAGTCAAGGACATAGGTCTTTAGGTCAACACTCTAGGAGTCTTCAGTCAAGTACCTCAAGTTGAGCTAATTTATTTGCGGGAACAATTGACCCAGTGGATACCCGTTTTCTGTTGCATTTTGTTTTGAGTGGGTAGGTTGGTGAATTGAACAAGTTAACACTACAGTGGGTAAACTGTTGCAGAAAACATCCTGTGCACAATAATGGTTTATTACATGGGGTTACGGAGTAGCCCCAAAAGATGGTTTTATTTGAAATGCACAATGACTAAGCACGGTTTTTTAACACCCGATACGTACAAATCTTGGAAAAGCTCACTTCCTCACAAGAACAAATTTTCAACCTAAAAAACCCCTCAAAAAAACTTCAACTGAAAAAAAAAAATTGTCTTTTGATTTGCCTTGAGCATGACACAATAATCCACTAAAAACAAACAACACACTTGGGATACTGGAATACAAAGTGCACACTTTCGGTACATGTTTATTCCGACAAAACTCTACTGTTAAACCATCCAAGTTACTTAAGTGTTTGCAATATTTTGATAAGAGCAATTACAATAATGTCATGGTACAAAATACAACATACTGGTAATGTGCTCCTCTAAGCTTGTTCTTTCAGGTTGAGTTTGAACAATAAAAATAATATGCTAATTATATTAGAACTGTTCCTAAATTGGAGAATAAATCAAAAACCTTGTTGTCTTAAACAGCAATACTGTACAGACATTTTGTTTTAAGCGCACTTTTTTGCAGTTTCATAAAAATGACTTCTACAAAGTTTTGTAATAACTCTTGACAAGTTCAATGTATTGCTGTTTTTAGAGTCAATACTGAAAGTTAGTCTGAAAAATGAATGAAAGTTTAATTAAAGTAGAATGAGAGTATAACGAGAATGAAATGTGTGATAAACCAAAGACTATAACTGTTGAGTTTCACAAAGCACTGAAAATATTGCCATATTAAAGAGCATTGAATGCAGATTGTTTGGGCGTGGTTTAAATCCAATCAAAGACAGATGAGCATTTTTACACACCTCATGTTATTTTGTTTGACTTATGAAAGTGGTGATGTAAACATTTATTAGAATATTTTTGATAAATATAAAGTATATTGGCAAAACCTCTGACTTTTATACTAATCTTTTATCGACTTTACCAGAAGTAATCGTCCAATGATAAAATGTCAATTTGAATAAAACTTTGTTTCTTGGCACACGCATCTTTGAAAGTGCAATTTCTGTGAAGTAGTTTCAGAAACTTCAAACCAGAGACTAAATAATTTCTCCAAAAACACTCTTTCAAAAGAAATGTTTCAAGTTTATCAACATTGTTAAACAATGTAGATGACAAAAAGCGATATTGCAAAATATTGAGTTTACTTTCTTTGCTTTTCCTGCATTCAAAAGTTGCTTCCAACCACATTTATACTTTAACAAAGATTAATGAAAACAACAGTTCAAGCTTTGGTTTATAAAACAAAACAAGGAGTGAAAAAACATAATTTGTATTTTAACTTGACCATTATCTTTTTTTGACAAAAAATGAATATTTTTGCAAAATTGTTCAGTGCTTTCTGAATTGTTGCTTGGATGTTTCAGTTTTTATTTGACACTCATCTCACTTGAATATTTTATAGTCGAGGACCGTCTTCCCACCAAACTCTCCCTCGCAGGCAAAGTATTCTGCTACCATCTTCTTTGTTTCTGGAGCATCAACGTCTAACTTGGTCCAACTGTACGATACTGAGTCAACCTGCCAGTCCTCACTCCTCTGTTTAATGATAATCAAAAATTAATTGTCTTGAAATGCTTCCCAAGATCAGATTAATAAAAATCTACCACTTTATTTATATACTTATTTACCCGTCCAAGAGCTCAAGTGCCAATGACAGAATAGTCAACAGTAAAAGAAAAGAATTGTTCAGTTTTAGATGTGGGAGGAAAACCCTAAAAGCTACATTGGGAAAACCCCTGCAATCAGGTAGAGACTGAAAACCCAATCCACATGCAAGGTTGTGGTCTGAGGTGGGATTTGAACCAGGGTCTACAGAGGCAAAAAAGGCAGGTGAAGAAACCACTGAGCAAACATGATGCCAGAGATAACATTTGCAAAGCTAAGGCCGAACAAAAGAATAGTTGTGTTTCCGGTTACCCGACTATCCCTAAAAAATCACGACGACCCTGTATCTTTTTATTCCAAAACCGATATAAAATAAAATCTTATGGTGCCGACCCTAAACCTCAGTTTTGAGCACATCGTCCAGGATTCCCCCCCCCCGCCTCTATTTTTTACTCATTCAAACATGATTGTCAGACACTTGGTCACTTCAGTTCCGCAAAACACGGACCACGGCCCGTGTTTTAGTTTACACAATGCACGCGGTCATATCGTTTCCAATTTAGAGGCTCCTAGTCTTTGTTACATCGTTCCTTTGTGCGCAACAATAAAGGTAGGAAACAGTGAACGCTAGAGGGCGTTTCAAAACAATGCAATACCATTGGAGTAAAAGCCCCCTATTGGTGAAATATCCCACAACACCTGTTTGAAACGCCTTGACAAAAGACTGTACCTGTCTGCGCATGCTCGGGGAAAAGGGTTTTCCCCTGAATTGCAATAATCACCATCGCTGGTGCGCGAAAATAAACGTGCACAGAGAAATGAGCCACTGGTATCCACGCAAAAGCCGTCGACAGCATGGTCTTCAAAGCACAGTTTCTCGGGAAACAACTTATAGGCTTTTTTTTACAAAAATGACATCGATTAGGACATTTTGGATGACAAAAGAAAGATTATTGTAATGTAAAACGTAAGATTTGCTTCTTCTTGAATATGTTTTGTTTTGATGTTTTGGGGAATGTTTTGCGGGGAGTTTGTGCAGTCAAATTGAAATGCCGTGGTGAAGACGCATTGTTTTCGATCACATCCGTGGTTGTGTAAACCTTTTTTAACCTTAGTTTTTACACCTTTTGTGTTAAATTCTTTGCCGTGGTGCCCTTTTTACACTTACGAAATTGCTGCGATGCCCTTCAAATTCTAGAAAAAGCACAGCAATTATTGCCTCGCCCTTTTGAACATGAAGTTCGAGGCCTGGTGGTTGTATTTAGTCTGTCACAACATCATGGGAGTGGGCTTATTGGAACCATGTGACTTGACTTGAGCAAAAATGACTTGTGACTTGACTTGACCAAAGATGACTTGCGACTTGAATTGACTTTAGAAAAAATGACTTGGGTTACAACATTGGAGGTAGTAGAAACAACAAGACAGTGCTGATGTGATAGGTACTAACTATTGATTACAACAAAAATTTGACAAGGTAATTTTTTCAATTGAGCACACAAATAAAAAAATATCGGAACATAAGCCTACCCTAATTTTCGGAGCCATAAAAACTTTAAGCAAAAACAAAGTTTTTGCCTACCTACCTACCCTATTCCCCTGCCACAGTGTAATAGGAAACACAACTATTCTTTTGTTCGGCCTAAGCACAAGAGTAATTAAGCAGCAGTCACGGCTGACATCACTTGGGGAAAAAGACAATATTTTTTCTTTACCAGGCAAACTTGAACAAATCTGAATTCAGATATAAGTCTGTAACTTGTCATTCCTGAACTATGCTCAAATGGGATAGGTGCATCTACAGTGTGTATAATGCTATAACTTTCCTAGTGAGGTGCCCAACCATTGGAAAACATGGATTATGTCTGGTGGCACAACTGTGCACAGAGCTATAATGTGAACAGAGCTAGCTGTAGATACATTCAATGCAATTGTATGGCAGGCTGGTAGAGTTTATCTTATTCCAAATGTTGATAATATTGAATGGTGAGAGGGCTGGGTTTGGGGTGGGGGGGGGGGGGGGTGATGAGAAAAAAGAAAGAAAAAACCCCAGCAGGATTGACAAGATACATAAATACAAAACCATCATACTGAATTTCTGTGGACAAGACAAAATCAAAATTCAGATTTAAACAGGAACATCATAATTGGTAAAGCAAAAGAGAAACAATTGTTACAGGAGATACTTGTTCTACAATTCTGAAGAGTGAGGGGGGGGGGGGGGGCAATGCTTGATAAAGGGGAAAGATCTTACGTCAAAGATAAGATTCTGTCCTCTCCAGAACCAGAGTCCAGTGATAGTGCTATTGTCATCTTCACCAAAGATGATACTAACTCCAAACGCATGCTTTCTTATTCTGTCCAGACGCTGGAACATTCCTGATGAAAACAAACAAGTCAAAAACATTACCTTTTAGTTATGTAAATGTACAAAGCGTCAAGATTCATCTCAAGTTCATTTCTAAGGGTCAAACTCACTGACTTTTTGTTGTGCTAGGGGTAAGAATAACTAGAGGAGTGTTCCTATTTCATGTTGGTAGATGTTGGTAGATGCTGTTTTTTAGATCCTGGCTTATACCAGGGTTGAAGTATCCATTTGGAAAATAACTAACACAAAAAACCTAAACTTACCATTGATGAGGTTACACGACATGAATGACTTCTTAAGTTCGTCAGGATATTTATATTCACATGTCCAGATAGAGTATTGCTCCTTGTCAAAATGCTCCCAGAAGAATGGCACAGCAACGGTCAATATGTCACTGTTAGAGTAGCTTCGCTTGAAGGCATCCAAGTCCATCGATCTGATGCAATCAAAGAAAATTGTGAGTGCATAAGTGTGTGAGACGGGTTAGGGGTGGGTCTGTAATAGATCTGATGATCTTTCATATTTCTATTGTATCTAGGACACGGGGTCTGTCACAGATTGTTACTGACCGTACAGACACGTTAAATCCCAGAGTTTTTATTTTCCCTACGTTATAAATAATGCCATGACCTACAGGTTAAAGGTCACGACACCGAATGTCTGCTTGTAGGGTTAGGTACCATTCATGTCATAATGGGTTAACACAGGATCAGGACCAGCACAAGATTAACAGAAACCCTTTCATGTTTATAGCGGATACACTTTAGATCCTTCTCATCAATTAACACTCAAAGTATTAAGTTATCTCGGTGAAAAAGCCCAGAGATACAACATTGTTGCACTGACACAACAAGTTATAATGAAAATATTTATAATACGTTATTTCTGTCAAAAATGACACTCTATAGAAGCTAACAGGTCAGGATTGCTACAAATACATTTTAAAGCAAAGAACAAATTTATATTCTACCTTGAAAGGGATGGAGGGTAATGCAGTACACATTGCTGCTAGACCATGCAAGAAACCAATTATGGTGAAGTCAAAGAGACAGGAACTGAGCCTGTACCATGGTGTTCTGGTTTTGACAACACAAGGCACAAGTGGGTCTAAAGGTACACTTACGGTTCAGGAAGATCGGCAAACGGGTCTTTCTTTTCCTTGGGGGCTGCTGGGGCTTCACTCACAGCCTTCTCCTCAGCCTTTGGCTTCTCTGCTTTCTTGTCCTTTTTCGATTCTTTCTTGTCATCTTTCTTCTTGTCTGCCTTGCCAGAGAGATCGGCAAACTTCTTAGCTGCAGATTTGAATAGCCTGATGGTCAAATTCTCCTGTTCAAAACTAAATGCTGACTTACCTCACTCTGACTATTCACAGAAATTATATACCATGCCTAATATGTGGCAGAGGATTTTAGCCTCCCCCAAAGTTCCCTTGATTTAACACTCTTTTCCTAATGTACAGATGTACCCCCCCCCCAAAAAAAAAATCCTCTTAAGGAGATTTCCAGAACACAATGAAGACAGATTAGGAGGGTGATTCACCACACCACATATCAAGCACCAAATGTGAAATTCACATAAACCACAGTTAATAATTCAAATCAAATTCCAAAAGCAAATAAATGTTACAGCAACAAAATTGAATGAGTGATTGTCATTGTTTGTGTTACAGAAATTGGTTTCTCAATGTTTGATATGATTTACAAATTTTGTGTATAAAGATACACACTTCAACAAAAGGCTTGCTGTTTCCTCTTCGTTAAGT
The DNA here is from genome assembly GCA_032357145.1 of Evasterias troschelii. Lineage (NCBI taxonomy): Eukaryota > Metazoa > Echinodermata > Asteroidea > Forcipulatida > Asteriidae > Evasterias > Evasterias troschelii. Next base: position 7,672 of record JAUELU010000023.1, read on the forward strand.
GATAACATTCCCTGAACATCTCAACAAGTTAATAATAACGTCCATAACATTGAAGGCAAAGGAAGGAATACTTTTGCAATTTTTGTCTTGTTAACAAACTTTTGTAAGAGCTTGAATGAAGGAAGGAAAAATTTGCCACGCCCCTGACAGAGCGATGACCTACCATCAAACTGAGCCATTTTGGTGCATAGCTGGACCTCACCAAGGACTGCTTTAAACTCAGGCTGATTGACCATTGTGTTGAACCACCTGTTGACGTTTATGTATGGAGCACGGAACTGGGGATCTAGAACCTATGACGTAAATGAGAAAAAAAAAAAAAAAAATGACATTTATCTGAATGATTCGATGAATTAAAATGCTAAATTTTAAAAAGGTAAATTATTCTTTGCACTCAATGTATAGGGTGTCCCGATCTGATGATGTTCCTCTTTCATACTTGTCTAATGTATCTAGGACACGGGGTCTGTCACAGATTGTTACTGACCGTACAGACACGTTAAATCCCAGAGTTTTTATTTTCCCTACGTTATAAATAATGCCATGACCTACAGGTTAAAGGTCACGACACCGAATGTCTGCTTGTAGGGTTAGGTACCATTCATGTCAATGCATTGCACTGCTTAAATGCATATCCATCAGTGAAATAGTTTTTAAAATTACCCTTTATTAAGTTAACATTTTAGCTAGATACTTCATTTGCATACTTTCAACAATGTTTTCACTTTGGAGACCCGTCCAATTGAGTTGTCCTCATGGCATAAAAATATCTCAAAAGCATAAGTTTGTAAAATTCAATAATTGGAAAAAGCACTGTTCATTTTAACAGAATCAACACATTCAAAAACACTTATTTTTAATATAACTTAATTGCTAATGATCAGTGAATAAATCCACTTGAATAGCATAGCAAAATGCTACACAAAATGAAACAATTGCTACTCAAAAATAATTATTTGCTGCTTATTTCTCAGCATTCGTTGAAAATTTGATAAAAGTTCCCTCTTTTGTGTGGAGATAAATCTAATAGAATTGCAAGATGTTAACTTGAAGAGGTTTAAAGACTCTCTACATCATTTCAATTAGATATCTGAAAGTTGAGTCATAACAAGGGCCAAGTATTTCATCTCTAAGATGGTATAATTTCACCTCTTTCTAGAAAATCTGGAGATGCAGAGAGACCAATGAAATCCTGTCAAATAACAAACTTGACAAACATGCTCAGTCTGAATATTTGGCTACACAGATTTGCCAAATGAAATGGTTTCCTGTGATGCATACCTTCTTGTACAAATCTTGGGTATGGGAGGAGCTTAATACTCACATTCTTGTATAAAAGAAGAAGGTTGCAAGCTACGGTGATGTCAGCTAAAGAGATTCTCTCTCTAACTAAGAAGGTTTGGGTCTTGAGTGCATCGTTGAGGTAGGCTAGAGCTTTCTTAATTTCCTCCTTGGCTTGTTCTGTGTTCTGCAAATTGGGTCAGATAGAATATTTAATACATCATATTACGAGCTTATTTCATAAAGCCTGTAAGCAAATGTTTTCTGCTTCACTGGAAGGCTCCTTGGCAAAATTCCAATTTCACATTTGCTGCTTACCAAAAGCACAGCATAAGGCTCACTAACTTTCAATCAGCCAGACTAGGGAATCAACTTTTGAGTAATCTGCAAGATTATTCACTAGTCAGCTTGTATTGCAGAACCTTTTCAACTAAACCTTTTGTTTCACCAACCAAGCTATTTTGTGTTATTTCAACAAATACTAGCACATTATGTTAATACTGCAAGTACCCAACTTGCTGTTAGCTGCAAAGTTATCAAAATTTGAAACCAAGTGGTTAAGCAAAAATATGGACTCAAGAATAATTAACAATCAATGCAAAGATTAATAATTATCCATGTTTGTGGGTAAGCTTCCTGATTTAGAGGCTTTTGCAGTACAATTCAGTGCAATTCCACAATCCTTCACCTGAATATTTTGACAAGTAACATAATTTGTCCTGACCAGCCACCTACACACTTGTTTTGACTTGGTCAGACCACTGTTTTCAACCATATTTTGCGAGTGGTCAACTGCTAAGGTTGAACTCTAATATGTTCCCACTATAATTTAGGCGCTAATCATCCTTACTGCAGCTGGGAAGCTGATTTGTGAGAAGGATGCGGTTACAATCACATGCATGCAAGGGCACCTTTTGAGGAGCACATCCAGAGATCGAAAGATCCCCAAAAGACTCATAAGGGCATTGGAGAGAACCAATGCAAAAATCAGCTGGAAATCGAACCAGTGCAACATTGGTGTGACGCGAACTTTACGCACCAGCTACCAACGCTACACTATGATGGACTTCCCAAAATATTCCTGCATAATTTGTCTGTACAAGTTGTTCTTTCCATCAGCATAATGTTCTACTGACAAAGTTTTATGCAAGTGAGCCTTGGTCCATACCTTGTCTAATGTATCTAGGACACGGGGTCTGTCACAGATTGTTACTGACCGTACAGACACGTTAAATCCTAGAGTTTTGATTTTCCCTACGTTATAAATAATGCCATGACCTACAGGTTAAAGGTCACGACACCGAATGTCTGCTTGTAGGGTTCTGTTTATGTCATTACAATTATCCTCTCAAGTTTTAAAGAATATGCTGTAAGTCTTCTGATTATGGAGGTATACCTGATACCGTTTAATGCCTGATTACAACATATTAAGTACCTCAACATCTTAACTGTTAGACTCTGAATATTGTGGTATACCTGATCCCACATAAAGTCTGATTAACGTACTTGTGCAGTCCTCTGTTCAAAATAATTACACAATTTTGATGGTTTTATGGTATTTGGTTCAATGTCAACTCAAGATGAATCTCGGCCATTTACAAAGTCACAACTGGAAGCGGTTCTTGGGGAGAGACTTACTGATTTATTGTACTGCATCATCCCCAGGGTAGGGAAGACCCAATTGCAGGCTGCTGGTAGAATCTCATTGTCAGCGAAGTTGATGTACATCTGGACACGAGACTGGGCTGGAACATCGTTACCACGTAGCTGCTCATTGGCAACTGTGTACAAGAATTAACCAACACTGATAAGCAACAGAACAGCGCAACAGCGCTGGCACGTTAATCTGGAGGTCACAGTTTTAAGTTATGCTCAAGACAAGTTTTCTTTGTTCAACCTAAAATTGTTTATGAAAGTCTTTAAAAAACCTCATGTTTCACAGAATAAGCTTAGATAAGATAAAAAAAAACCTAATCTACCAATGAGATAAAACCAGAAGTTAATCCCTTACCAAAGTAGGCGATTGCATTGCTCTCAGTCAGGCATATTCCGTTACTTGCCTCAAATGCTGGCACCTACAAGATACAAACAAAAACTCAGGATAGTTAATACAAAGTTATCACCATCATTAAGTTGTGGCTAACATTCAATTATAAAGCCCTTTCCGTGTTTCTTCATTCCTGTCTCTTGCTGTTTTGGGCCCAATATCATCAAGCGCTTAAGCAGAGCCTTATACATAGCCTTTTTCTGCCATGGCAAAAATAAGCAGGATACCAGAATGGTACTTTTTAAATTTTTTAAAGCTGATAAACATTATAATTTACTAAGCACAAACAAATCTTGCTTAGCAGGATTGGGCTACCAATTAAAATACCACATGAAGTACATTGCTCATGTGAAGCAATATTACTAGCTTATTGGTCTCATGAAATTGGGACTAGGGCTTTTACAAAATTGTCAATTTAAGCAGACAATCCTGCTAAGAACTGGACAATTTTGTTAAAAAATTAGAGGTCCAAACAACTTGTAGTGAATATATTGCTACGACTGATTCTGCTCATTTTGCTTAGCAGATAACTGGTCAAGTACCACTTTCTGCTTTTAAGTTTTACCAAAGTGAGTCTAGGTCCGTGGCCTTTGATCTTAACACTTTTCACAAGGCAAGAAGCTGCTAAGCAAATTTATCATCATGGATCTAGGGATGGGTGTCCTGATCTGAAGATGTTCTATTATCATGGATCTATGGATGGGTGTCCTGATCTGATGATGCTCTATTATCATGGATCTAGGGATGGGTGTCCTGATCTGAAGATGTTCTATTATCATGGATCTAGGGATGGGTGTCCTGATCTGATGATGTTCTATTATCATGGATCTATGGATGGGT
>JAUELU010000023.1:27773-41218 GCA_032357145.1 Evasterias troschelii
CAATCAGCACACCAAATTTCATTTCAATCCGTGACGGTCAGGTCCAAAAGCGTGTTGAATTGACACGGAATGACCCAAATTTGTTATTGCAAAACCTTGAATGTAGGAAGGTTGCTGTTTAGGTCAAGAGGAGACTGCCACACACTTGACAAGATTAACAAAATTTGAACAATCACACCTTCTAGAATATTCCAGAGTCTTCAAAAAGTGCCTACAGACGACCAATCTGAGTCAACCCAAGCTGCGGATAGTCAGCCCTCTCTCCAGGCGCCCAACGCAGATGAAAACAGCCAGAACCCCATCACACAGGATGCATCACCTGCCAGAGCAACGAGTCCAGGCACCACACAGATGGATACAGATGAGGTCATAGACTCAAAATCATCATACCATTCAGGTTTGTATCGTATTGCTATAAATGTTTCCAACCATTTGGAGCAAAGTTGAAAGTTGATAGTTCAAGGTTAATTTTTCCGACTGTAATAGAATGTATTTATAACCACTTCTCAAAATGTTTTACTCTCCCAGTTCTGACCTGGTTGAAAGAACAACCACCTTTAACTGATGACCAACTGCAGACATTGTACATCATGATGCAAGATTTTGAGGTCAGTAAACACAATGTTGTTACCTGAGGGTCATGCCACATGAGGCAATTTACACGTAATCAGTTTCAGGCAGTCTCCAAGAAAAGAAAACATTAACAGTTCGAACTTCATTTAATTTTCTTTTGGATTGTCAGACAAAGTTATGAAAAATAACTTGTGTTCGCTACAGGAGTGCTCCTTAATTACCTTAATTACCTTAATTACCATTTAATTACCTTTAAGTTGCCTTTAAAAATTGATTAATGTAACAAAGGTGCTTCTTACCATTATTAACATGCTATTTTGTGGAAACATCGCAAAATAGTTAATGGTTTGTCAGGTATTTTTGTGAACAATTTTATCTTGCTTAATTTAATTGCAATAATCAAAATAAGTTATTTTCACTACCAGTGCTATTACCACAGTATTTGACTAGCTGGTTTGTACTAATGTGAACTCTAATCAGTGAGCTTTCAGATTGAAAATAAGCATTTGACTATTTTGACAATGACCAATCCTGTCGTTAGGAAGCGTTACCCAACGTCCAGCCATCAGCTAAACGAGAAGGCTTTGCTACAATACCTGACGTGACCTGGGATGACATCGGAGCTCTACAGTCCATCAGAGAGGAACTCACTATGGCGATTCTGGTAAATAAACATTATTATTTCTTTAGTCTGTACTTTTATGATAGTTAATTATAATAATAACAATTTGTGCAGTTCCAAAATAATGATAATATAGATATTTATTAAGAGCGATTAAACCAAGTCAAACAATTTCTGTACACTATTACTACTCCTATTTATTGGTCCTTTAAGCATTATTGTCACAATGTTTTGTGTTGTACTTTGAAGGAATGAGATGGGTATATAGTGGGAAAAGTTATGTTATGATTTCTTGGGTAAACATAGAAAAATATTTGTTTATTTATTTTTATTTTTTTTTAAATTTAATTATTGACCCTCTTGAAAAAACTCCTAACCAAGTCTTGGACAAATTCAAACACTTTTAACGTTTGTGAGAACCTCCTTGTATTACTGATCCAGTCTGAAGGGAAATAAAACTGTGCATTTTTCACAGATTCAAGCAATCAAATAAGACTAGACTTACAAAGTCTGTTAGGCGTACTCATTTGCCAACTGTTAGCTTTCATTGATGTTGTTTCTACTGCTTTGTTCTGTAGGCACCAGTAAGGAATCCAGCAGCATTCAAGGCTCTAGGTCTATCAAACCCACCTGGTATTCTGCTAGCTGGTCCCCCAGGGTGCGGAAAGACATTACTTGCAAAGGTAAGAAATCACACAATTCTTATTCATCTTAAAGTGCACAATATTTTTATGACAGATATTCAGATCTATGTATTAATTGTGAAACCTATTTTATAGTATTTGTTAAAGTTTACAAAGTCATGTCGCACAATCTGCAGCCACTTATGCCAGAAGCTCTCAGGCAAACCCCTTCTCTTAACAATAAGTGTACTGGGCAGTTTTACTTGCATTAAACAACAGATAGGACGTTTGGCTTAACGTCCCATCCAAAGGATGAAACAATGGTGGTTATAACATCAGAACTTGAGTCCAAATGCAGTAGCCTGCTCAGCCACAACACTGTCTTGTTTAAAACAGCAACAAAAACTAAGGTTGAAATTCTAGAGGAATATTAGCATTGGTAAAAAATGTTGTTTGTAATAAATAAAATGGGTTCAACTTTTTGTCTGTGCACACAGTGGAAGTATACAAATTTGTTCTAAATAAAGTATATTATTATGTTTTATACCTGTCCAAACAATCTTTGATTTTATGTAGAGAAAAAAGGTAGGGAACTTTTGCTAACAAAAGGAAACATGTTATGATTGTTTTGCTTTCAATAGGCCATTGCCAATGAATCAGGAATTAACTTCATCTCAGTCAAAGGTCCTGAACTGATGAATATGGTGAGTCTACTCTTTGTAAAGTGACAGTACATCATCGTGTTCTTCACAACCTTCCAGTTTTTAATAAACCCGTTGGATTTAACCAACCTGTGACGTTATATAAGAATTTTTGTGAAAACAATGAAAAATAGTTTATGTTTTGTTAGGGATTTTGTGCAAGTTCATATTGGGCAATTAAAATAAGTAACGAGGGTTGTAATTAAGTTTTTAGAAGCTAGATTTTGTAAACTTGGGCTAAAAGTTGAATGGTGAGTCTTCACTAGAGAAAACAGAAGATCTATAGTTCCAATTAGAATGAGTAAAAAAAATGTTGATGTTTTTCTCTGTTTATTCTCAAAAAGTAATACTTTTCTCCCCTCTCCAGGGTAGTGGGGGTATGTTCCTTTTGGAATAAAACAAGAAATCAATTTATCGCACTGTTATGATATTGATTTGTTGTAGTATGTTGGTGAGAGTGAGCGAGCAGTTCGACAGTGTTTCCATCGAGCCAGGAACTCAGCTCCTTGCGTTATTTTCTTTGATGAGTTGGACGCTCTCTGTCCAAAGAGGTCAGATTCACCAGAGGTAAGAACAAAACCCATGTGAGATTAGAACCTTAAGAATGTTGAGTGCATCAATGTATCTATGTTGGGAATTCACTGTTAGGTCATTCATGCATGCAGCCATTTTGGCTTCAGTAAAGTTCATATTATCAAAGATTTTGTTTCCTTCTCACATTAAAGCAATGTAAATGGTACCAAGGGCTTCCAAAAGTGTTCGACAAGGTGTGGGACTTGCACTGTCTATTGGTTAATTTTTGGTAAATTTTCCATACACATGTTGTCTTGTTGTCTTGGTAATCGGATGTCACTTCAGAAATGGACTCGAACTCAGCATTCCTGGGGTTCAATAACCATTATGATTATTAGCTCATTTGTTAACAATGAATTGCCAACTCACTCACATATTATTTCATTTCATTTTTTTTATTCTGGTTGTGAAGCCAAGGACTCTCAAAAAAGCAAACTTAATTACTATACTAGCTAAGAACCCAGTGGAGAGAAGACAATGAAGGAAGTTTCAGTTTTAGATGTGGGAGGAAAACCCCAGAGAATTATTCCAGGGAAAACCCACGTAACCAGGCAGGGACTGAAAACCCAATCCACATAGTGCCCCTGGTGGGATTGAATTTGGGGTCCCTGAGGTGGAAGGCAAGGCAAGATACCTCTACACCAAACTGACTACCTGAGTTTGATGCTACTTCTTGAAGTCAAAGTTCTAAACAGGAATTGCGGAACTCAACTTGTTGGCACTATCATCTCATTATTCAAACTTTTAAACAAGATTTCATTCCGATCATTTCTTCAATGTCAGATCGTTACCGAGACATGATTGCTTACGTTACTGAGAGATGTTTGTTGTATTTTTAGTCTGGTTCCAGTGCTCGTGTTGTGAACCAACTATTGACTGAGATGGATGGATTAGAGTCAAGGAAACAAGTCTTTATCGTTGGTGCAACCAACAGACCAGGTAAGAATAAACAAAAATGCAGGAATCTCTCAAATAGAAAACTACTCTCACAAAAACTGCAATTGAGCGTTACTTCGTTTTAGTCCCTTGTCCGAGTGTTTGCCATTTTTGGCTCCAAAACCAGAAACTGTTATAATTTGTTTTTTTTAACCGTTACACCGATGTGTGTAAAGCACTGAATACTCAGTACTTACCCGAGTTCATTGAAAAAAATCCATAGGCAAATTAATCGGGCGAGTGTCTTAGAGCAGATGTCTTACCACTAGACCACCGAGCTAGCCCAATGGCTAGAGGCAGTTCAAATCCTTAGTGGCGGGTACCGCAACAGTTTAATAGATGTTCATTTTGCTTTGGGGATAATCTTTGCGGTACCTGCCACTAAGGATTCGAACTGCCTCTAGCCATCAGGCTAGCTCGATGGTCTAGTGGTAAGACATCTGCTCTAGCAATGCAAAGGTCATGGGTTCAAATCCCATCCGAGTGCTTTGCCTGTGGATTTTGTTCACAGAACTCTGGTAAGTACTGAGTGTACAGTGCTTAACACACATCGGTGTGAGGGTAAAAACCAAATTGTATTCTTTATCCCCGAAGTAGAATAATGTTTTGTATAATTTAGCCCTTAAATTATGTCACAATATTTCGACAAGACTGTGAAAATATTTTTTAATAAAAGACTTTTTATAAGATTTGTTACGACACAATGTTTCTTAGTAGAATACAAGTTGACAATTTGATTTGTTATATCCTTGTTTAGATATCATAGATCCAGCGGTGCTTAGACCAGGGCGTCTTGATAAGACCTTATATGTGGGAATTCCTAGTCCTGATGACAGAGTGTCCATTCTCAAGACTATTACAAAGGTAACATTAGATAGAGTGGAGCCATACAACTGCGTATTGAAAACACAATCTAACAAATTTAATCTGTTTTTTAAAGAATGTTTGTATGACCCACTTTTTATGAGGGTTTTTTACCACGAGGCCATCAATGGCCACTCAAGGAGGATACAAGAAAAAGGGAAAGGGGCCAAGAACATAACAAAAAGAATGCACAACAGAAAGTAGACAAGTATGAGTTAACTTGCATTTGAACTGAGCTAGATTATGTAGTGCGGATGCAGGGTACAGGTTAGGAGTTCCACAGTGGGGCAGTATTTGTAATCATTGCTTTTAGTTTATTTCCAAGTAAAGAAACAAATTAATAATAATAATATTATACACATATACATTGGTATAACATTTTTGTAGGTTATCCTTTCCTGTAATTGGTGGCTTGTCTGTTGGTTTGGTCGATAAATAAAAAATATTTACAAAATAAAAAACTTGGAGGAAGACCTCTTTCAGTGTGAGTACTTTTCTTAAATGAAAGTTCATTTTACTTACAAAACATTTCTGATTTGATTTTAGAATGGTAGCAAACCTCCGATGGCAAACGATGTAAGCTTGGATGACATTGGGAAAGACCACAGATGTGACGGTTTCACGTAAGGAATTTTTGATAAATATGACGCTTATATCATGTACGCTTATATCATGCACATTGGGCATACAGCCGAGCTAAATCAAACTAAATCAATCACAAGAACTACTTTGCCGTCACAGGTACCCATTAACCTCTGGGCGAAGAGCAGAAATCAGTATAGTACTCAAAGACACCGGTGGAATGACTGGCCAGGATTTGAACCCACATGTTATATTATTATTAATATCTACTCATCATCAATAAAAAAAAAAAATAAACAAGAACAACAAGACAGATCACACAATAAAACTACAAACAGTATTTGATGACAGAGAGACTACATCATTGATCTAAATCACTGACATTAGCTTGTGGTAAACAGGGCAGTTACAAAATATTGATTACAATTCATTAAACTGTATACTATTATAATTAAGAAAAGGTGATACAAAATTCAACATAATAATTCTAATGACTAAGTCATCAGAACTTTAGTTCGATGTGATCAACCTGACAAAATATCCTTGTAAAACAGCTACTATATTTATGTAACTCCCCCCTGTTTTTACAGTGGTGCTGACTTAGCAGCTTTGGTACGAGAGGCATCAATGGCTGCTTTAAGGGTAGTCTTGCAGACTGTACCATCAGAGACTGGCCAGAGGGGTGATGCAGCTGAGAGGGGCATATTCAATAAGCCGATAGTGGTAGTTGCAGATAACTTTCAGTCTGCTTTCATGAAAGTGAAAGCTTCAGTTTCCAAAAAGGTACGTTGCTGACGGTCTACCCGAGTGTGTTGTAATTCTACTGTAATCATGCCCCATCAAACAAACTCCCTCCAATAATTGCAAAATGGCCATAGAAAATGCAATTGAGCAAGTCTGTACTTGAGAATTCCCATAAGAAATACATTGGACTTTGTATCCCAAACCTAGCATGTACAGCAGATACATTTACATGTACATAGACTTACAAACAGGGTGGTGCTTCTAATATATGTCTGATTTAGGTGACAAAATAGTGAACTGACCCAATTCACATGACGTCATCATCACAATAATCTGGGTTGTGCCAATTTAGGACTCATGTCCCTGTGTGTTATACAGTACATTTTAGGTTACCTGTTGACTCCTGCAATGGTAAGTGTGGCACAGTCATGACAGTCACCGCATGTGATGTGTATAGGAGTCAATGAGTGTAAATAAAATTAACAAAATCCTTTAATTTAGTGAAATGTAATTGTTCCACCTTCTTTGAAATAAATGATTGAAGAAGCTTTTGATGTTTTGATTGACAGGAAAGAGAGAGATACAAGAAGATACGTTCCAATGCTTTGGACTTGATAACAGAAGAGCCAAAGACACCGGGAGAATCAATTCAATGAAGTGGCTGTCTAGAAAAAAGATTTAATTCCATATAACCGCAATTTCTAAATATTTATCGGTACCTTTAATCTTACCAGGACCAGTCTCATGGCTCTGCTAATCGGCAGTAATAAAATTGTCTTAGGCTTTCAATGTAAGCATATTTCAAAGAAAGTCATGCCGAGATAAAATAATGTGCTAAGATTAATAAACCAATAAGAAGGAGGTTAGGTTACACTAGTTCATGAAAGATAAACAAAATGGCTGACCTTAATGAAGTGGTTTGTGAGCTTGTCAGATTATCTGAATGTTGTAGTTATGATTTGGTTCCACAATTTGGACTTACCTTAAGCAGTGTAGTGTCTCATATGTTCCAAGATTCTGTACATACTGTCAGGAGGTAAACTCATAAAGCTTTGCAGACAAATCCTGTTAATCCATGCAATGTCACTCACTGTGATGGACTGATGGATAAACTATGCCAGCCTGTACTATATCAAGTGGTGAATGCATCTGCAAAGTACAGTCAACCCTCCTACTGTCTGACCATTCAATATCATCCACTGTGATGTTGAATGATAGATACACTATGCCTGCATGCAATTATATCATGTGGTGCATGCAGTTAGTACAGTAAGTTGTGCCACACCTTGACTGGTGCAGTTAAACTTAGGTAGTTGAATGGTTCTCTCACTAGTAAGAATTATAATGGGATAGACAAGGTTACCAGCCAAAATGTACAGAAACTGTGGTTGGGTTCCTGCTAATTTTTCAGTAACTTATAAGTTATAAATTGGTTCTGGGTACCCTCAATTAGCTTCACTGATGTAAAGTCACATGACTGAACCCCTACTAGGGTTAATCAAAATATGACCATATGGGTTGTCATGTGGTATTTGTGGAAATGTCAAAGGTCAATTTAATATTTTTTTATCACTTTTATCACTTAGTTATTTTTGTTTGACTCAGTACATCTGCTGTCAATCTGTAGTGAGTAAGCATGAAATTTGACATGAAATTACACATTTGTTTGTAATGATTTGTTTAATTTATTCTCACCTTTAAAATACTCTCATATCATGAGTTTTATATTACATCATAAGTTAATAAATACAAGACGTTGTAATGGCTGTTGTCTCATTGTACAGTATTACTGTATAAAACTAGGTAGGTTGTATGGTTACAAAACAATCAAGATAGGAGTTACAGTACCTTTCTGAATTGTCAAGCAATGTTTCATACTTGTCTGCTTTCTTTTCCCTTTGCTAATAAAAGTAGGTATTTTTAGGTTTTTAAACCAAGTACCAAAGTGCCACTGACTATTTCTAGCCCAGTTCAACCAGGCCTCCCAGAAATCAAGTCAACTCCTTTAGGAGTATGTAGAATTCCTTAATGGCAACATAGAGAGGGTCAGCATTTCCAGCCAGGCTCATTTAAACACCGTTTAGTATCAAGCATTGTGTATTTCACAGTAATCTGCACAATACATCATGTGTTGTATGAAACTATTGATGAATGAGTTTTGAAATGTGCCTTTACATTATACTTTATTTAGACATCTACACTAGCTCTAAGCATATGCACCAAATGCAATTTGTTTTTCTTTCATTCTTTGTGCATGTGGCATTCACAACAAATATAACGTAATTTGTCAAAGCATTAAGCATGAAACATTACATGACATTGCAGGAGCCAAAATGTGTAATATTTTAGCAAACAATAATAATTTATGCACATTTCTGTCTGTTCATTCTCATATCAAGCTGGATAATCAGCTTAGGGATTCCTCGACAACTTCCTCAGAAATATAATATTTTCAACAACAACAAATAATAATAACAGAATATATTGAAAAGGGTAAGTTTTACTTGCTGCCAAAACTGCTATTCTTTCATATCTTCAATTCTTAAAACTCTACACTATAACATTGGCTTTTTACTGGGAGGGAGACAATATTTTGTTTTTCCCGACATAATAAAATTCATTTAAGAAACACAGTGCATTGTACCAAATTTTAACCAATTAATGAGAAAGGTGATTCTCTCAAACTATGCCTACATAGTTTGGCTCCAATGCTTATCAAAAGGCCATAGGAAATGCATTGAACCAGTTTCATTTTAAGGCATGTTTAGGATTCATGTAAAGTTGCATTTCACAAATGTATTGTTCATTTCAACTGTCAACAAAACCAATTGAAGATCATAAATGGCACTAGGAGTAGCATTGTGATGTGTTGATTTACTAGCATCATAGCTGCTACTGTTTTGAGTTTTAACCAAATACCTGTAGATACATCCAGGGGAGTCTGGGTGAATTGTCTCTTGTTTGATTCTTGGCAAGGATTTTCAATTAAAACATGTATATACAAGAGCAACTCACTGACAAGACAAACTTTAACACCCTCTTCCTTTTCAATAGAAATAAATAAAACTTCTTTCAGAAAAATCTTGATGTGACAATACAAGACAAAAGAAAGAAATGTGACAATAGTATCAAAGACAACATCTACTGCGACTATTATTTACAAAGGCTAAAGCTTAATAAAAATATTCAATTTAAGATTTTACAAAAGATCTTTAGTATCTCTTGAATATGGCCCAATGTCATGGTTCTGCTTACAGTCAAATTCTGCCCTGACTGGCCTCATTTTCTGCTTACAGGGTAAGCAGAAAGTTTCTGAGCTAGCTGTTTATGCAAGAATGCTTAGTAACGAGAAGTAAATACAAATACAGCAATATACCCATGCTAACCTGTGAAATACACTGATGCTAAGCTTAGTTTTATCAGCCACCACAGTAAGCTGCAATTGGTTGCTTGAGGTCAGCAAGCCTTGACATTGGACCCAGTTTAGCACTCATTGCCTGGCACTGAAAGAAGCATATACAAACTCAGCACATTAATATTTTGTTTCCAACAGTTGTTAAACTTTGGAATAATTATAACATAAATTACACAAAGTTTCCTTTTTATAACCAGGGCTAATTTCATAAAGCTGGTAAGCACAAAGAACCAGGTACCTTGCAGCAATACACATGTATTTGTAATTGGCAAACTGGTTCCCTAATGAAGCGTTACTCGGCAAAGAAATTCAATATTAAAGCAAAAATTGGGTCAAGGGAGTAATTTCATATCAGCTGGTTAGCATAAACGCTTACTTAGCTTGCTAAGCAGTTATGGAGTACCAGCCAAAATGCCATGTACGTCATGTTGTTGTGACTGGTTACTTTTGTTGGATTTTGCTTAGCTACAGTTTCTACTAAACAGCTTCAATGGAATATGGCCCTAGATAAGTGTTGGGGGGGGGGGGGTGGAGCCCCCTGCTCAGAGCCCTTCCCCCTTTAAATGAAATTTTAAAAAATGCACAAATAAATGGTTTGATACATCAAATACCCCCTCCCCCCCAAAACAAATAATAAAATAATAAATAAGTAAATCCCCATTATCCACCCCCCCCCCCCTCAATTAAAATGTCTGGTTACCGTCACCACTGTGCTGGATACTTCCTTAGTTTAACACAGACCAGCACAGTCTCATAATTCAATGTTTAAACCTTCAGACTCTGATTGCATTGGTATTCCTATAGCCCCTTTCAATACCAAGAATAAATTTGGCAGTAGGAACATTTGATTGAGTACAAAGGTCGACTTCATATTCAAGGGGTCTATTAAATTACTTTCAAAAGGGGTGGAGCTGACAAATTACATTATTCAAGGAAACACTTTATCTTAAAGAAACTGGAGGTAGTTAAACCACCACTTGTTGGACATCTGTCTTTGCTACACTGCGACTAAGTAGTTATGTTAAACCTGCTTACTTTAACTGCTTAGCGATAAGACAAAGGCAGGCGAGCGTCAACTTGTTTAGCAAAAACCTTTTCCCTTAAAGAAAGTGGAGTTCTCCCTGGTCTACTCTGGCAAAATAACCCTTTTCTAATGTTTAACTATTTTAAAACTTCACATAAATTCTCAGGTAGGTGTCTAGTTCTGTTTTAATTAGATTTAGATTACATTGGGCCTCAATATAGAAGCCTATTTGTAAATTGAGCATCACTCATTCATTTCAAAGTGAACATTTGAATACTTGTGGCATTTCTTGTTTGCAATTCAGTTCATACGTATTCCCTTACATGGGTAAATAGGATCGACATTATATTTACAACAATTCAATAGTCAAGGATTCACTGATTAGTTGAGCTTAGGAAAAACTCAAACCCGTAGAATCAGAATTGAGAATTTTTGATAGACCATTTTCAACAATTGGAGGATATTCAAGGATACAAAATCCCCCTATGTGAAGGAATTGAGGCTTTGCATTGTGGATAGATCTTGAATCTTGTGGATACATCTTGTAATCATCTCTTTGAAAAGAGTCGGTGGATCAAAAAAAACAGCTTCTTTGAAGGTTTGACAAGTTTGGATAAGCGTTCTCTGGACTTCCATTCAGTCTCCTGTTGTGGACTTGAACAGACTGAATGTTATTTTAGTTAAACCGTTACATAAATGCACGACAAGCACTTTACACACAGTGCTTTCCCAAGTCTCTGTTGGGATTCTAACTAACAACCCCCACATTCTAGAACCATGAGCCCATCGAGATTATCACTCATTGGTGTTAAGATAAAACCCACACCAACTCAATAGTCTTTATCCTGATGCAATGCTTACATCAATACAGCACACTGGTTGACATGTTGAGAACAAACCAACCAACTCTTTCCAGAGCCAACACAACTTCTTCAAGAGATCAATTATAGAATAAGATCAACATAACCCTCCTACTGTCTGACCATTTAATATCATCCACATGTTTTTTGAATGATAGATAAAGTATGCCAACCTACAATATGGTATTATGGTGAGCGTATCTACAAAGTACATAGATACTTCTATGTACAGATTTTCCATCCCACAAACCTTGAAGTTAAATGGTTTTGAATGATAGATTGACTGACTGGCAAATGTTATGTAAAGTAGGAGGGTTATTACTATTTCTAAAGGACAGGAAACTATTCTATTTAAATGTTCTATGATCCTTTGAGAGGGTAGAGAACGTCATAATGTCCAGGTCTATAGAGAAGAACAATTTGAGGTGTACAACCTTCTGGGAAGTCATGAGGGATAACTTTGCCTCCATCCCCTCGATCTAGGTATACAACCCGAACTCCAACCTCTAGGGCAGAGGTCAGGGCAATGATGTGGATATGGTCGCTCTCTTGTGCCATGGGTTCAACCTCCTGTGTTAACAAACAGATATGGGAAAAATATACTTATTACACATTGATGTTAATGTGCCACAAACATGTAACATTTTCAAGGATAATCACTTCTTTGTAAACAAAATAATTAACAAACCAATCATGTGAATGCTGTTGCCAGAGATGCATTTAGTATCCACTGTCACTTAGGTAACCATGGATACATTCAACGCTCTTGATGAAAATTTGTTAAAATGAAGTTTTCTCAGCAAGCAGGCACGAAATTCAGATGAAACTTTCACATGTGACTTTACAATGTATTTGTCTTTACAATTCTGCCTGTAAATCAGCATTACATTGAAAAAAAACAAACAATGACCCTACCTTTAACCCAAATCAACTTCTTGGAATCAACCAACAAACCATTCAACCCCAAATAATCAAACAGAATGGCTTCTATTTACCCTGCGGCAGAACTCCTTGACTGTCTTTCCACCTTCAATGAAATTCTCATAAAACTCTGCATCCTTCTGGAGTTGACCTGAGGTCAATAACCTCAAGTAAACTACAATGTAGTCACTGATGCCTTGATCCTGGAATGTGTCCACTAATTCATCCACTTCAGGCTGCTGCTCAACTTGTTGAATCACCTCCATGAACTGTGGATACAAATATAGTATACAAAGTGGATCAGCAATTTGGACCCTCTTAAAGGTGTGGTACATTAATGATCAAAAAGTATCATGAATTTAAAGTACACTTCTTATAAAGTCATTTTTAGAGTTAACAAACAAAAATTGAACAGAATTTTAACCTGCAACCTTTGAACTAACAAGATGGTGCTCTACTTACAGAGCTATGTAGCCCCAATGTTGGCTGTCTCCATATTTTGTCAATATCTTTGTTGGGGGATGCCAGTCAGTAGCCATTCAACCTTAAACTGATGTATAGCCAGGGATCACACCCAATTTTACAATACAACCTGGAAACGTCAGTAAATCTATTTTGTTATGTGATAGTGAAACATCAAATGAGAGCTTACTGTTTCATGGAAGTCTGTGATGGTAAATGAAGGGAAACCAAGATCTACAAGCTGGGCTTTACTTCTCTCTGCTATGGCTTTAAATCTAAGTAGAAGAAACAAACAACAGAGAAACAATTGTTATAAATAGACAGCACAGAGAAGACTGTAAAATTTAACAAGTTGGGTTGAAACTTGTGTCACCTCAGGGTTTTTGTGTCAGCCCAGGGTTTCATGTCACCCCAGTTTTGTTTTTCACCCCAGGGTTTTGTGTCACCCCAGGGTTTTCAGGTCACCCAAGGGTTTTCAGGTCACCCCAGGGTTTTCAGGTCACCCCAGCAGTGTTTCATTAACCATAGCTTTTAAAGATACACAA
>JAUELU010000023.1:131730-143448 GCA_032357145.1 Evasterias troschelii
TTGACAACGACCTTGCACTCACTTTCTCAGTCTCACTCCCTCTCAGTCTCAGTGCACTCATTGCCCAACCCAGACACTACAGCCTACAGCCACCCGGCCCCCACACCCACAATACCGTGGCGTGAGTTTCATACCATGGTTGTTCATAATCATACTCACTCAGCATCTCTTTCCTTCTCGTTAAGTGGGGTTCATCTGTGTAAGTCCAGGCAAAGTCAGACCTCGATACAGAGGTCCCCATGATGACAAAATACTCGGAGATAAAATTGGTAGAAATTCAGAGAATTACAAAATCAAGCTGAAGCGAGTTTTGGCTATGCGTTGTTATGTACGGCGCTCAGACAGTTTTTTTACATGTATTATGTACATGCATATGGAAAGTTCCGTGTGTGGTGGTGGTATGTGGTGGGATGTATGGGATGGGGCGACTGTGTGCGCGCGTACACACGACGAACGAAGGAGCGTGGTTACAGTGTACACACAAAACACCGTAGAGCGCAGAGAGAGAGAAAGAGATACGCAAACATTGTCGTCGGGTACCTTGTAGAAAGCATTCGTTGTGCAACGGGCGATAAAGATTAAGTCATTTGCAATTAGGGTAATATTCTAAAAGTGTTAAACAAATTTCTCTTTTTGACAAAGTCATACCTTAATTATTTGTATTAACATACCACAAATTGTATCATAAATATAAATTTGGTTTCAATTTTAATTTAAAAGTATATTAAATACAAAGAAAATGTAAAATATGGAGGCAATTTGTTTATTCCCCCCTATAATTAGACTATACCAAGACGCACACGCGTTGGGCGTGTTACTTAGATAACATACAGCAGGCAGGTTATCCGACTAGAGTTTCAAAAGAGGGAGCTGTTCAGGTTGATCGTTTCTTCCTCCTCCATATGATCGTTCGATGGTTTTAGTTGGCCGGACGGACGGATCGGCTGACTGTCGCTGTTTCTGAAGTGTAGACCTTTCCATATTGTTGATAAGCAAAGTGCGCCGGTTGGCATGAACGGCCGAATATTAGCAAAACAATCAATCGTGTTTAAACAAAATTGTGACCAAATTTAACATTTTCTGTTAAGATTCATGAACTGAAATACCTCCCATGATTGGTTGATTTGTTTCAAACAATTTCAGCACTATTTTAGAATATTTGTGCAACATTGCTTCAAACGATATGGCTATCTGTTTTTGATTTGAAGTTATGGCTTTCAATAGTTTTCCATCCTGGGTTGGCGAAAACTCGGGCTGTGACGTTGCAAAAGAAATGTCTAGAGGCGGTGACCCCACTCATTTAAAGTGGCACCGTGCTATGACTTGGTAATCCAGCCGTAGACGTAGCCGGTAAGTTCGGACACGGCCCCATCGTCGATGATACTAAACAGCATTGCTGTGCCGTACCCACGACCCCCAAAACGCCGTCTGCGCCTTCAGGGATATTGAGATCAGTATGGCTAGCGATTATACATTCTTCTTTTATTTTCACATTATCATCTGCTGTTATTTTGTTTTTGTTTAGTATTTCTGACTTATAAGTTAATTTGAGGGTGGTAATTGGGGGGTGGGGGTCAATAAAGGCTTTTTAACTGGGATGGTAGAGAACATAATCATAATAGAGCAAGGACAAGGATGGTGGTTTTGAGGTGATCGTTGAATGGAACCTTCTCCCATCTTCATGGAGGATTGCACACGATTGTAACTTGCATCCACTTACAAAGGCGTTTTACGGTGAACTCAAATCTTCCAATCAAAATCATGAAATACTATGGTTTGTTTATGCCCATAATAATGCGTTGGCAATTTGTGAGTTATGGGAAGTATGCGGCGAGAGCACGGGAATATATATGTTTTTTCATCTTCTGCCATAGGCGCGTGAAAGAAAGTCAATTTAAGTTAAATCAAAAAGGCAATTTGTTCCCTATTAAAAAACAATAAGAGTATAGACCCCTATGTGTCTTTAAGTTATTAAAAGTGAACGGTCCATGAAATTTGCTTTTCGCGATCTCGAGATATTATGGATTTCTCAGAAATTCTGTGTTTTTAAAGTTAGTTTTATGCGTATTTTGGCACATTAAAAAAACCAACGCAAATGATCGCTATGTTCCGTTATGTTAAGGCTAATTAATTTACAACTTTGGGAAGATTAATTAAGTTATTTATTAACCTAGACCTTGGGAGGAACCATGGGCAATTAGCCCAGGAACTCTGTTTGTTTTGTTTTTTGCACAACTCTTATACTAAGGCACAACTCCTTATAAAGCAATAATTTTAAATCAAATATCAACAAATAATCATAAGGGAAAATAACGGGTAAATTTAAGTTAAATTTACCCAGCCAGTCAGTGGTTTATGACTTAATATTTGCATTGAAAAAAGTAACCCTCTCCTACAGCTTTCCAGGTTGCATCGTATAGCATAACCTAGTGAAACCTGTTAAAATGCTTCTGACTGGCACTCCATTCAAATATAATCAACATATAGACACATAGATGGCTCACGGTATGAGTGCCGGTTAGGACGGAGATTCTGTGTCCCCCCCGTCCCCCGTTATGATCTGTCCTGCGGACAACTTTACATGGCTTGTCAAGGGTACAATGTCACCTGAGACAGTATCTAGGGAACAAACCGTTGTGCAGGGGGACAACATTCCCTGTGCAAACGATAAATCTGGATGTGGTCGTAGGTTCAAATCGTGCTGTGTGTAAAATAAAATGATGTGTTCATTTCAAAATTAGTATGTGTATCGAACCGTCAAGTTGTCTACTCACACGCGGTGGCTGCGTGCACTACGGTTTGGGGGAGAGTGAATTAGTAGAGTCTCATCCAATAAACACACCATTCAACCAGCTTGGGAAAATAATAATCAAATTCGATTGTCAGTGTTTGAATCAAAAACCACTTGCAAACAATTTCGGTCATGGATGTTGTACACAGGTCATGGATGCTGTAAAAGCAGTTGTGATTATGTGGCCTTTAATTACAAATGCTGTTATCGACTTTCACCGGTACTTCTGATTGTTTTGTACCGGTAATCACGTTAAAATAATAGTATCAAGAGTAGGCCTACCTACAGAACAGAAAAGAAAAGGAAAAAGATTTGAAGTAAACAACACCTTAATTTAAAAACTGTGCTTTGCAATGTACCGCAACCTTCAAAACGGTGTGTTTATTCCTATTTTCCATCTTTTGTTTGACGTTATATTTTTCGCGCTTGTTTTTCTCAATATTCTTACAACATCTTAAGTGTAAGATTTGTTAAGGGTCATACAGGTGTAAAAGATGGGGATCGGCGAAATCCAATTATATTTTGCAACTTTGATGTACTATGAAGACTATTTACAAAAATGATATTAAACAAATCTGCCGTACCCCCCTCAGGAAAATAATGGTACCCCCTAAAAATGAGCCCCAAATCATACAAGAAGGAGCTTAAAAACAGTTTTACGTCGAACTTACAGAAGTTACTACAGAAAAGCTAAGCAACCAATTGATCTCAAACAAAAATATTTTCAATGTGCATACCTTTGTGCTTGCACACACAACAGTATACAGATGCTTACTACTTTAGCAACATTATTTTGTCATTAATACACCAAATTACCCCATTTTACAAAATTTCAAGAATGGGAAAAATGTTAAATTTTGCCCTATTTTGAATTAGATTATTTTCTATATTCAGGCTATTTTCCAAATGTCCTTTATAACAACACATTGCACACCCTTCAGCAATATCCCTATGCTTTCAAAAGTGTGGGTTATTATTTTTTTCTTGAGTGAGAGGTCTAGAAGTATTTGAAATTGTTTCAACAAGTAGACTTTACTTTAAAAAAAACATGATTAACAAAAAAATCATTTATTTTGCAATCAAGTTGAACAATTAGAATGATATCAAATATATTTTATTTACATAAAAGTAAAATACAAAAATGGACCTTAACCATTTCATGTATAAATGGTGTTTTTATGCTATATGGGCACAAGATCGTGTTATTAGTAGGCCTTTGAAATATTTGTTGCTAGAACCATTACTGTCTTTTTTTCTTCTTCTATTTCATAATTTTTTGTTATTTCCTCAACTGAAATTAATCAAATTAATATTACAAGTTTTTGTGGAGAATCACGATTGTGCCCTTGCACTGGCTTTAGTCAGTCACTTGGTGGCACTATTTTATGCACTGGCTTTAGTTGGTCACATTTCCCATCCAATCATGTTTGTGATATCAATGTTTGTACTCTGAATACGATGGGCAAAGGTAAATCGAAACGCATAAATGAATTGAAAGATCTGTGTGAAAACTTTGGATTGAAAGTTGAAGGACCCGAAACGCGCAAAGACAGTTTCATCAAAGTACTGAAAAGTCTTGTTGGTCAATGTACATGTACTTGTACCAACAAAGGTGGCTCCGAAGACAAGAGATAATCATCATATAAGCCTTCCACTTTGCAGTAATAAAACCAACAATGTAACTAAATAATACAAAAATTGAAACATGCAATTAGGCTATTATCAACACAGGTTATCATCATGACGATTAGCACGTTCCAAAATACAAAGGACTTATAATATTAACAGAGTACAGTGTATTATCAGAAATAATTGTTAGAAATATAAAAGGGAATAACAGGTCAAAATGATTTTGTTATGTCATAGGTCCCACCTATTATAGATCAGATGTTCGAAATGCTATTACAAATGCAACTGCTTCTGATATCATGATTATAGTGTCAATAAACCATTGCATGCATTCACTGACTTGAGAATGTGATAGTGGAATAGTTTCTCCCTTTAGTAAAAAAAACCAACCCTAATATTTCTGAACAAAATGGCTCTAAATTGCTATAAACAACATTTTGTTGATGGTATACAGGGTGGCCCAATCTTTAGCTAATATTATTGTTAACAATAAAGCTTGTTTTTGTCATGATGTATGGCTATAAAGGAAGCATACGCCCTTCTTAATATATACTGACGTCATATTTTAAGGGTCAAAGCGAGGCTGTCGGCGGTAGGCTTTTACACTACATTTATTTCTGATTTTGACCATACAGCAATTAGATAAACCACGTGGTTGGGGATGGTTAAAACCCCCTTTCAAGGAATGAAATATTCAAAAATCATTAAAATGTGTTTTTCTGTAAAAGTTGAACATGGTGCCTTGTATCTATTTAGTTATTATAACTAAAAAGTATCAATAAAAGGGAACTGGAAAACACGATCTATTGCTTATAAATAAGGGTACATGTTTATGACCCATATATACAAAGTTCCCTACCACAACAATTTTGAAAAAACCAAATGTTAGAATTAATATCCTTTAAAAAACCTCTTACGAATGTGAGTTTCATGTTGAACTAGCCTGCATATAGAAAATACATTGATTTCAAATTTCAGTAATTTCGGAAGTTTTTCGTGATCCCCAAATTATAATTGAAATTCGCTGACCCTCATCTTTCAACTTTTTTAACAGCCTGCATGAACCTTAAAAAATCTGACACTTAACCTTATTTTTACCATTATGAGAAGAATGATTAGTCTACTGTAGTGATTATTGAAAAATGTAAAATAAAGACTCAAAAAACTTGTGCCCAAAAATATTGGAGACTGAAAACCAAAAACAATTTAATTACAGTTAGTTCAGGCAAATATTTTAATATTTTATCAAATGCACGCGCAAAAAGTAGGTCACGTGAATCATGAATTATTAAAAACTCTTTTTCGCTTCTCTGAATGGCCAGTTCATTATGCAGATTCTACGTCACTCCTGCCGCGCAAGACGGCTGTGTTTTTTATGCAAAACTAGACCCCCAGCGAAGAGGAAAGCAGTCTGCTACGAAAATGGCGTCACCCGATCCAGACATGGCGGATGTTTCCGAAATGAGCCCAGATATGGGGGACGTCTGCTATTCTGAGGTTGAAATTCCAGTAACAGAAGTTGAAATTGAAAGTATTCCTATGGAAAACATTGAGACAATTCCAGCAGAGAATATTGTAACAATTCCTGTGGATAATTTAGAAAATGTTGCCACAGTAGAAACTGTTGAAACGATCGAGGGGCAACCGATGATTGCTTTGCAACCCCTCTCAGACGACCAAGATGAAATCGTTTTGCAAACGCGAGAAGAAGTTGTCGGAGACGTCGATGATTTCGGAGGATCAACATATATAATTGATTCCGTGCCCGTCCCCACCACCAATGATTTGGAAGATCACTTTGGCAGCACAACAAAGCGAAAGAAGGGCAGGAAAACATCGAGGACAAGAGTGCTTGCCAGCGGTGAATCTGTGTCTTACGACGGGGAGAGGGGCAGTCGAAAATGGGAGCAAAAACAAGTGCAAATCCAAACTTTGGAAGGCAAATTCTCTGTTACAATGTGGGCTTCAGGTAGGATAAATATCTGTATGTATTTGGTGTTGGTTTTTTTCTCTTTTGGCAAGTTTGTTAATGTTTGTTTGGAAAAATTGTATCGTGTATTCTTTGACAACTCACCACAGGTCCCGAATCTTCTCGGTTGTGGGTAATTTTCACACAATTTCGTGCCCACGATTTGCTCATGTGATACCTTCGTTCTCCCTGATCAACTCTGTAAAGGTTACTATGTTGGTTTGTTAAAATAAAATACACTTTCGGATGAAAACACTTCAGTATTTACACTTTTCGGCCATATTTTTCGCCATGTTTTTGTCATGGGCGCAGCCATCTTAAAAAATGGCGATCCAAGATGGCGCAGCTTCGGAATGTCAGACATTTTGCGCTCAAAATAACCGGGTAAAATGTTCGTTAGTATGGCCAATCTGGATATCATCGACATCTACACTTATACGGGATTTGATTAAGTCTTACAGTGATACAATTTTGTTGGTTGATGGTCATTATTTTTGGTGTTAATTGTGGTCGTAGTTTTGGCGACGAAAATATTTTTATCCAAGATGGCGGCCGAGCTCAGCATGCTCATTGTGCATGCTGTAGATAATAATAGAAACCCGGTAAGCACTCCATTTCACCAGGGTTGTAATAATTTTTATTTTTATCAAGGAACGACTGACATTTTGATCGTTTCAATACACAATGTTAGAAATGTTGGGATAAATGATATAACAATGCATTGCATTCTCAAATACTGACTTTGTGTTAAGAAATGAAGTGCTGGATCATCATCCTGGCTGGTGACCTGGGCCCAATTTCATAGAGCTGCTTAACGGCCGATTCTGTGCCTACGTACGAGTTGCTATTTCATAGCGCTGCTAACCGTAAGCACACGAAAAGGCATGCTAACCTTCCGTTGCTTACTGCACGAAAATGAATGACGTAACAATGCAAAACCATTGTGAACGGGCAAGATGGCCGCTATATTTTTTTGCTAACCTGTGAAATACGCTAAGGCTTAAGCAAATTTTTCTGCTAAAGTTAGCACGAAAATTTGCTTACCGTTAAGCAGCGCTATGAAATTGGGCCCTGGAAATGAAATTTCTCAAATCAGATTGTCATTGTTGTGTGACTTATTTAGTGCTAGAAAAAGAAAATTTTTAATTTCAAATGGTTTTCAATCCATGGATTTGCATGCAATATAACATGTTATATTTGTACGTGTACTGTAAGCAGCCTCAACCTGTGGTAATGCAAATTTTACATTTTGGTTGAAGCTTGAACTATTACTTAAAATAAAACAATTCCTAAGATCAAGTTAAAGCTAAGATCAAGTTGGTGCGCTTGGCAAGTTGTGGCGGAATACCTACACAGCGGTTTGGTTTACGCAGATTGATCGAGAATAATGTGTGTCCAAGCATGGAGGAAGGTCCTTTCTCCATGGTCCAAGGCAGTTTCCCCTTTTTTTACCTTTTCAAGTTGCACGTCTGCAGAACATTTGTTTGTTACAAAAGAATATTTCAGCCATTGCAGTATTTTGGATTTGTTTTATTGTTATTCTTTTGTTTGCTATTGTAGAGGACAAGAAGAATCTATCCGATGATCCAGATCTTGCATCACAGCAAGCCATGTCTCCCAGTCAGGACACTGGACATCACAGTGCTTACGAGCAGCCACCAGACTACTCAGAGTATCTCACAGGAAAGAAGCTGCCTCCTGGTGGGATACCAGGCATTGACCTGAGTGACCCAAAACAGTTAGCTGAATTTGCTAGGTATATATTATTCCATTTAGATTTATACAGGTCAATGATTTCCATTAATTTCAGGCCTTGAATTTCAATTAGAAACAAACAAGATCATTACCTCATCTACTCTAAAGTTGTAGGTACATTCACCACGTGCATGTGACACTGCAGGCAGGCATAGGTTACCTATCAGTCAAAACCAGTGGATGATATTGAATGGTCAGACAGTAGGAGGGTTGACTTTATACTGTACTGATGCATTCACCACATGGTGTCATATTGTAGGCTGACATAGTTTTTCATTCATAACCACAGTGGATGATATATTAAATTGTCAGGCAGTGGAAGGGTTAATCGAAATGAAAGCTTTTAAATCCCAACCGACCAAGGTACTCACAAAATGCTTCAATTGACGGATTTTCCACTGCATCCCAAAAGACAACCTTAGCAATGGTCCAAGCTTATTAATTCAGAGTCCAAGCATTTGGATATTGAGCTAAGAAAGTGCCTTACCGAGTGAGTGAAGCTCAGTTTATACTTCCTGTGAATGCTTCGTGCGAAGTGAACTTGACTTCACATCTCTGTTTTCGAACGTTTTGCAAAAGTAGAGCACAGCTCAAATCTTCTGAATTGCGAATTTGTGATGTCAAAATTTGTATCCCATTCACATTGGCTCATTCACAGGGCTCAATGGTCAAACTTATGATTTAGCATTTGTCTTTTTTTCCCCCAACTCTGCAGAATCAAACCTAAGAAGCCGAAGGATGATGATCTGCCTAGGACCATTGCGTGTCCGCACAAGGTACATGTACGTCTTTCCTTTTTGCTATCTTTTTGTTTATATCAGTTAATATTATTTACGGCCACATAATAAGGGCCTAGGCCTAATGTCATGGTTCTGCTTGACCGCGGTATTCTGCAATTATGGTCACCATATCCTGGTTAGAGGGTTTCTCGTCAAATTTCTGCATAGGTTGTACAGCATAGATTTCTTATGCGCAATCGGCATGCACACAAGCACAAATGCTTTGTTTGCGTTGAATTACACTTTCATTAAGCATTGATTGTTCTGCTATCATAAGTGCAGAGTTTTTGCTTACAGTGAGGAGAACCATGAGATTGGGCCAACATTTTGTAAAGCTGTAAGACAGAAAAAGAAAGTGCTGAGAGATGTGTTTACAAGAATGAGGTTGACACCTTAAGAAATGTTATATTAAAAATGTTGTTGCTGTTAATTTACCTGAGGATAAATTCATCATCCATTTTGGACTCATAAAATTCATCAAAATATAGCTCTTCTGTGTCTTGTATGCTATTTGCTATTGGGACGTAGAAGCACTACCGAAATATTTCCATATCCCATTCATGCTTGAGGAATAATCATTGCTTAATTGTTCATGCAAGTTCAATGAGTCTAGATCAGGGCTTTTTGAATGAAGTGCCAATTGAATGACAATTGCCAAGTAGTACCAGAACTGTAGTTCAATAACTTGTTTATGCAACTTTGGCAAGTGAGATTTTTCTCATTTGTTGTTTTGTTAGTCATTTTGAGATTTGGATCTAAAGTGGATTTGTTACACACCCATTGGTTATGACCATAGAAAGTGAACCCCCAAAACGCAGAGCTTGACAGCAATCTGTGGATGCAGGATATCAATACTGTATGACAAAATGATATCAATTGACATGTGTGTCTGGCAGAATGGTGCATTTAACATTTTAGTATCTGTATAGACATGTGTCATGTGGTGGTGTTTTTGCTATACATTAGCCATTGTGTAATGAAATGGCAGCATGAGTCCAAGATGGTCTCATAATTGAGTTGGGGCAATGACTCTGTCAATGTTTTTGGGTTCTGTTTCTATTGTTATTAGTTATTACCTAGGCAAGGCAGCAGATATCGTTTCTTAGTTGCTTCTTTTTGGTTCAATTTCCTACAGGGCTGCACAAAAATGTTCAGAGATAACTCGGCTATGAGGAAACATCTACACACACATGGACCTCGTGTCCATGTGTGTGCTGAGTGTGGCAAAGCCTTTGTAGAAAGCTCCAAACTGAAACGCCATCAGCTGGTCCACACTGGGGAAAAACCGTTTCAGGTGAGTTGCATGTTTCACAATCAAATTTTCTTGAAAGAGATTTATGCCATTAAAGGAAAGAAAGATATGACCAATTTTTAGAGATCTATTTGAGGTGGTGCAAAGCTCCTCTGGAGTTTTATATTAGGGAACTTCATGTCTAAGTGCTCCTCCATTTTGGGGGATATATTTTGATTAACACATCCTTGTTTTCAAAGTATTTCTTCGTTGTCCAAATTGTCAAGAAAGAAAATAAAAAGAAAAGTTTGTGCCAAATTCTCCAGAATTATAATCAGGACTAATCTGACTTTGAAGGATTCAGTGCTGCAAGCCCAAATAAATGCTTTTCATTAAAGCAGGTATACCAATCTCATCCACATGCAAGTCTAAATATGTGGGTGTTGAGTTACCCTAGACTGGAGTATTTTGGAGGATATGGGAGGGTCTGTAAGCAAAGTCACTAGGGCTTAAGGGGTTACATTTAACTGACTGTTCGGTCTTCAGGAACAATGTATACATTTGTACATGTACAAAATGATTTCATACAGTACCTACAAATTTGTTGTTGTGGTTATGAATGTTGTTACAATGAATGGCCATGTGGGGAATTGAATGTTAATTAAAATTAATATATTTTATAATTTGTTTATTCTCATACAGTGCACATTTGAAGGTTGTGGTAAGCGTTTTTCACTGGATTTCAACCTGCGGACCCATGTTCGAATCCACACTGGTGACCGTCCATATGTCTGCCCCTTTGATGGCTGTAACAAGAAGTTTGCTCAGTCGACCAACCTCAAGTCTCACATTCTGACCCACGCAAAGGCTAAACCGATGATCCCAATGTGAACATTTTGACCCTCGTAATGGCCAAACAGATTATTCCAATGTAAACATTCTGACCCTCAAAATGGCTAAGCCAATTATCCCAATGTGTACATTGTGACCCTCGTAGTGGCTAAGCCACTGATCCCAATGTGAACAATCTGACCCTCGTAATGGCCAGACCGATGATCCCGATGAGAACATTCTGACCCTCGTAATGGCCCAACAGATGATCCCAATGTGAACATTCTGACTTTTGTAATGGCCAAAGCGATGATCCCAATGTGAACAATCTGACCTTTGTAATGGCCAGACCGATGTTCCAATGTGAACATTCTGACCTTTGTAATGGCCAAAGCGATGATCCCAATGTGAACAATCTGACCTTTGTAATGACCAGAGCAATGATCCCAATGTGAACATTCTGACCCTCTTAATGGCCAAAGCGATGATCCCAATGTGAACAATCTGACCTTTGTAATGGCCAGAGCGATGATCCCAATGTGAACAATCTGACCCTCGTAATGGCCAGACCGATGATCCTAATATGAACATTCTGACCCTCGTAATGGCCAAACAGATGATCCCAATGTGAACATTCTGACCTTTGTAATGGCCAAAGCGATGATCCCAATGTGAACAATCTGACCCTCGTAATGGCCAGACCGATGATCCTAATATGAACATTCTGACCCTC
>JAUELU010000023.1:182032-192337 GCA_032357145.1 Evasterias troschelii
GAACGAGCGCATGGCTTAAAGACATGGGTCCAGAATATGTTGCCACTGATGGGGATGGGAGTTCAGCAGGTGGATCAACCCCCCCCCCCCCCATCAAAAAAGATTCGTGCTTTCAATTTCAAAGAAGTCCATGGTTGAGTTCCTTGAAGTGAGTTTTGAAGTTGAGGAGAAAAACAAATGTAAACATTTACAATGGAAACAAGAAAAATGTAAACAGAAAACTTTTTCAATAATTTTTAATATGATAATAGTTTGTCACAGCAAGCTCCGACACAAAAGAAGAAAATGCATTCTCAAAATTTGGTTCAAGATAAATAAAGGGGAAAAATTAAGGAAAAAAATAATTGTTGTTATTATTATTATTATTATTTTAAATGGAGAAGAAGTGAGAGGCAGGGGAATTAATTTGTGACAAGAATCAACATTGTGTAACTTTAATGTTGAAATGTTGATGGCAGTAAATGTTTAAAACACTACATTGTTATCGCTTTTTTAAAGTAATATGAAGAGAGGAACATTTATGTTAGTTTATGATTGAATTGAATAATCTTGCCCTCTGGTACTAAAAACAACTTATTGGTTTGGGAAGAGCAAAAGCGTGCGTCTGTAATTAAATGTTATATAATGTCGAATAGCAGCTTTACAGTCTAAATAATTATGTCTTTTGATGTAACTCTGTGTGTGATTGGGAGGGCTGGGTTGATATAGCCTTTCATCAAGGCATTCGTGGCTTGGACAGTTGTGTAGCCGCAAAGCGACTGGAATTGGAGACCACACGCATGAGTGCAAGTTGCTTAACCACTCCCACATCTAGTCTAGGGTTCTGGTCGCTTAGAGGCTACACATCAGCCGAGCCATGAAGGCCTTGATGGCTTTGCTGCTGTGTAACCGCAAAGTGACTGGAACTGGAGACCACAGGTGTGAGTGCAAGTGGCTAAGCCACTCACACATCTGGTTCCAGGTTCCAGTCGTTTAGCGGCTAAAACAACAGCTGAGCTATGAAGGCCTTGATGAAAGTTTAGGGGTTATAGGGAATTAGTTCTTGGTATAAAATGCTTAAAGTTTATTCAGTTTGTTTTTATTTTTCTCTCCAAACTCATCTTGAAAATGCTGGAGAGAAATGATGTCTTCAGAGAAAGGAAGCTCCAAAGAGGCTTAAAGTAACTAACTGATGTACTATCTGAAATAGATACATTTCACGTTCTAGTAATGACTCTTGAAGTAATTCATGTGTTATTTGGCGGTTCAGATTTTACTTTCTAACAAAGGTTGTAAACCTTTTTTGGGGGATAACTTATTGTTTATTTCTTTTTTATCAATAAAATACCGGCTACTTTATAAAAGAAGTGCTGCATTTTATTATTCCTTGCCCGTATTTAGCATGAGCAAGGTTCCCCTTACAGGTTGTTATTTTAGTGTTATGCTTAACTGTGATTGGTTTGAGCAAGGTCCCCCTGACAGTCCATTGTTTTAACATGTAATTGTAAAAGAGATTACCTCTGGACAAGTGCCTTTAATTCATAGTATATGTAATATTAGGTCTGGGTGATTCCAGTAATTATTTTTGTTTGTTTGTGGTAGGTTGCCTCGTTAATAGAAGAAAAAAAAGTGTTTTCTGTCTCTTGTTATTTCCAATTTGTAATTTGTGCACCATTGTACAAATTGTGGCGCAGAAATGTCAATATGCGGTAGAAAGAGTGAATAGTGAATAAACGGCTGGTTTTTAACAAATTACCTCCAAGACGGAACACTAACTATTTGTATGTAATTAGTTTTGCAGTCGCCAAAACAAAACCAAAATTAATTAAATTAAACAAAATTGTGGTTCAAATTAAGCCATTTATTATTGGAATGAACCCATGCCTTATTGTATAACAATTTATTTAAACTAAGGGAAGCTACATCATTGGTTGGTGGAAAACAACGAATTGTTTGATGGCGGCATTCATTGTTGAATTTTCAATAACCAATCTTGTACTCTCCCTTTTTTGAAGAAGTAATGTTTTCCCCAAAAATCTGGCTTAACGCCCGTATTCTAGCAGAGAGGTTTGTTGAGATTTATTAGGTTAATGTTAACAAACCAAAAAAATCAATAATAAAACATGTGAACTTTTTTTGTTCAACTGAATGTTGTAGAAAATCGTACATCTGAAAATAAAAATGAAATTGTAAAATTATTTGTTGTTGTAATTAGTTTTGTTGTTATTGACTTATGCTATATAAAAAAGCTGGATTGTTTATGGTAACAAACACAAACAGTAAGACATGATTAGAATTTCAACTGAGTTGCTCTCACCATAAGCGGATTTGAAGAATGAAGATTTAGTGTTGAACATGTGCATTAAACTTTTACCGTCTGGTCAAATTATTGACATTTTGTGATTCCATTATTAAATTAAATTATTTAAAGGGAAGTTATAGTTTGGCTGATAGCAGGGTTTCAGATAATAACAAATCAACACAATGAAATCTTGTGAAAACTAAGATTTTGTAATGAAACTGAAGTTAAAAAAGTAGAAAAAGAGAATGATTTTAGAGAATACATGTCTCCAGTACAAATTATACCACTCTTTACAAATTTTTCTTTTTTTGACATCATAACACTTTTTTCGTCAGTAAGCATACTTGGCACTCCATGGTTGTTTGGCATTTAGGATTTGTCCACTCCATTTTGAAAGGATTGCATAAATAGCAACCTTATTTGATTTAACCATCATTGGCAAGATCTGATCTTCTCTTTCCAATCATTGTAAGCTTGGGTATGAAGGGTAAACATGGACAAAACTACAGCTATATAACAAATGACCTTTTTGCTCAGGCTTGGTTGTTTTTTGTGTGTAATTCAATCAACTCAAGTTGCCTTTGGACAAGGAAGAAGGCTTATGAGTGCTTAACCTGGACAAATGGACTGCTTCAATAGATTAAATAAAGCTAAATGCTGGGGGAACTTACTTAAGAAAAACTCAACTAATCTAAGATCAACTAGGGTCAGGATGTGAGGAAATGCAAGAAGTGGGACAATGACTCAAAATTGTCACAGTTTGTTTTGAACTGCCTATTGTGTGTTGTAGCTGGGTGCTGCATGTCCCACAGTTGTGTAGAGATTCTAAGGTTTCCTATTCTTCTGCAAGGTGGGAAATAAACTGTGAAGCAACATTGGTAATTGTCAAAGACCTGTATCCACACTTGATGTAACCCAACATAGACATGAAATAACAAACCTGTGAAAGTTTAAGCTCAATCGATCTGCGGACTCATGAGAAAACCATGAAAAACCTCACAATATGTTTTTTGTTTTTTTTAAACATCAGATTTTATCCTGCAGGATAAAGACTATTGTTTTACTAATTTCCTAAAAACTATGGCATTTCAAGCAAAACTATTTCAAGGGAAGTTTTCCACCATGACCATCTTTATACCATGTAAGTTATGTGCAAATCTGTGATCATTTATATTTTCAATCTTACCAATGTTGTACACACCCTTTAAGGTCTATTACAAGCAAGTAAATGTTTTTTATTGAATCGATTCAGTGAAAAGTTACTTAACGTATATATCAACATGAAATTGGCTACTTTTTCTACCAGGTAAACCTGTATTATGTAGTTTTGAATTTATGAAACCAGTTGTGAAACCAAGCTATCCGCCATTCCTTTCTTTAAATGGTTAATCAAAATCTTGTCTACTACTATGTTTAAAATCATTGGTTTTTGCTTGTGAACTATTGACACAATTATTCCTCATCTTTGCTGCCACAAGTCAACCGGAAAAATACACCAAACTGGAGACAGTTGGCGTCTGTTGAGAACCAACTTATCATAGACAGATGGAGTAGCCACAAAGAGAGGAAATCCAATAATGTTGTCAACAGCTGATTCTAATGGCACCTGTGACCTTCAACATTAGACGAGTCACAAGCGCATAGTGCAGCATTTAATACACTTGACAATCGGAATCCAATTGGGCTGAATTTTAATGTGCAACATGTTTAAATGTTAAACAGTGCAGTTTGCCCATACCTGTATCCTCCATGCCTTTACTGCACTTCCTTCTGAAATGCCCAATGGACACTCAGGAAAATAATAGTACAAGGTTTATTACATGTTTTGGTACATGTTTTGGCATTGAGAGAGTTTGTTTTGGCGGCTATAAGTCATCTTAATGATTATCTGAAACCAAACAAATTGGATTGTAAAAGGAAGAGTATCATTTGTATCAGGGCCTTCAGCATGTTCATTAGATTCATTTATCTCTTTATTATTATTTGATCATGTTGGTGATTAACCATATCCAACTTTATAATTGGCAAGGCAGTGTTTGCTATACTTTACTCAATTCTGATAATCAGTGTCGGGAAAACATTCAAAAGGTTTGTTATAGTTCAAATAGTTTATTAAAAAGAGCGAGTATGATTAAAAACAGCAGTAGTTTTTTTAAACAAGGTCTTTGATGTACCTTTAAATAAACACATACATAGGCATTACACACACAACCGTTTGTCAACTCGGTATATCAAGGACACCTCTTCATTCTCCAATGGTTGGGCTTTGTTTAAAGTGATCCCCAGGATGCCCTCTGACGAACCACACAGATCCCTTTCTGTTCCCCCCCCCCCCCCACTCTGGTTATTTTCAGTTTGTTTGCTACAACTATTAGCATGGTCCTCATTTGTTTTGAACAAAAAATCTAGTTTTATCCCTGTTTTTAATCTCATTAGAGTCGATGGGTAGATATGCTCCACACATACATGTACTCAGCTCATCGACGCGTCCAACGTTTAGACCAATACCTTCATAGATACACCACTTCAGCCATTCATAACCTCCTTACTGATATAATTACACAGAGTTACTCTTGAAGGCATAGCTTGAATCCTCTTCATTACATTGGAATACCACAAGGCACATTCCTGTAATCTTCTCAAACATCTGGGATATGTTTTGGTCTTTAGCAGTATTCTTAAAGATGTATTCCTGTTTATTTAGCATCTTTATTGCTTTGAATTTGTGCAGTTTTTATTTTCTTTTACCAAAAACCTGTTTTTGTAAAAAAAAAAAAAACATAATAATGACAGCAGTTTTTAATTGTTTACTGATGCACTTGTTCATAACCAGCAACACTTTTATCATACCATAATGCACTGTTTATTTATTCTGCAGTCTGTTTTGACAGTAAGAATAGTCATTGATTGGGAAGTGTGGGTGTGATGGGTACTAGTCCTAGTGGGTTGGGCTCTAAGGTCCCTAAACAATATATTACTAACCATCTAAATTACTGTCAATAACTGTCAATTAGAAAAAAAAAAAAAATAAAAAAAAAAAGGATTTTCCCAGCCCTTTATCATGTTAAATGTCATATCTGAACTATTTACATTTGAGAAATTCACAATAAAGAGCGCCACCTCAAGTTTGCCCCAAAAAGCCACTTCCAAGAGGGCAGTAAGAAATAAAAGTCTGTAAAATTGGAGTTACATGATGAGAACAAACATTTGAACAGAGTCATAATCTTTAACTCACACGCCCACTTCAAACCTCGAACCATTTAAACCCAACCAGTCAACTTTTTATTATGCAATGGTGACCTTCCTTTTGCAAAGTTAACAAAGATATTGACCTGAGTAATTGATACAATCTGATACAATTATTACGAGGACATCAAGCTTGGCAACCTCTCCCGGGCATACTCTAGGTGGCGCTCTTCATTTATGAATCCACTGATCATCAAGCAATTTAACTCTTACCCACATAGCACACTACAGCGTTTCAGCAGCTTCAGTTTGTGTAGTTTCATAAACAATGTGATATTAATCTCGACTAGGAAGAAATGCCACTTTTGAGATGAATTCAAGTTGAGATAATGTCAAGTCTGAACGTTTCAACAGTTGAGGAGTATCAATAGACCCTTCCCATGAAATATTTAAATTGCACATCACGCGTGCGCACTTACACCGCTGGTTGGCAAAATGATGGAACATTGCCCCTTTTTGTGTGGGGCTGATGGTGGCGTGATGCAGACGCGCTTGTGCGTCTACTTAGTGCACAACTCTATGGCGTTTGCCAACCAGCAGGGTCTGTATGCATGTGGAATGTAGTTAGCATAGTTCATGGGAAGGGTCCATTGCAGCAGGAATAACGATAATTATTTTGGCTTTACCCTTATACATGTACTATGTACACCTATGTTATAACCAATGTAAACAAGTCCTGCATAAGAAATCCTCAGACTACCCAGGTGAATTGAAACTCACCAGCGATTCTAAAACAGATTACCACTAATTCTGATAACAGGTTGTTGGCAGTTCCAATCTGGTTTCTTACTTCTTTCATATCAACCTCAATTCTTCCGAGAAGGGATTCATTTCTCCTAGTTTTTTACTTCTTATTCTGTTATTTCCTACACCATGCAAAGCTTAATGGGAGACTTTTGGGGACACTAGATGGCAGCAGACTTATCAGGTAAATCCATTGTTCTCATAATTATGTGCATGCTCGGAGTGAGGTAAACATTGGAAATCTACCTGGTAGGTCTTCTGCCAGCTAGCGTTCCAAGTCTCCCATTACTTGTCTTCTTTGGCCTCAGAAAACTCTAATATTTCATCTTTAGAAAAACAAAAAGTGTTTCGCACAGTATTGAAAAAAGTAAAAAATGTTTTTATAAGTTCATTGAATACATCTTTCGTTTAAACATCTTGAACATATAAAGTGGAAAAAATAAAATAATATTTAAATTCTGTGAACAAAGGAACTTAATAATATATAAGCTATTCGTTAAGTATTTATACGCCAGTATATAAAGAAAAGAAGTAAATGTACAACAGTAAGACAGGATAAATTAAAAGTGGTTTCTTGTGAGCTAAACTGTCTTGGATGAGTAAAGAACCAGCACTGAAGGCAGCCCACACAACTCCTGCAAACTGTAACCACAAATCAAATACAAATAATTAATTTTAACCCACTACCGTCAAATACAGTAAAAAATACGCCAGAACTTGAGTTGTGTGCACTTGACTGTGGCACGAGTTGTACAAGGTACAATAGGCTATGGTGCAATTTGCAGCCAAACCATGCCAGGAACCTGCCAGACACACATTCCCCTTGCAAGACACATAAAATAATCCACAGATGAAAGTAGCTCAGGCAGTCATAAATGGAAACTACTAACATAAATGTCTTCACAATACCGCTCCTGCATGTCTCACCAGTCTCATCAAGGTTTACCATCCCGGACGACCTTGCCTTCGCTCTAGTTCAGACAGTACACTCTTGGCTGTTCCAAAGGTGCATTCTGCTGCTGGGGATCGTGCATTTTACACACATGCCCAGGGCTCAAATTTTACACTGGACCACAGGCCCGAGGCCAGTAATTTTAGTGTTGGGCCAGTAAACTTATGACCTAACAAGTCCAGCAGTCTTGTGTTTTTCAATTGAATAACAGAAACAAATTATGTTTAAGTGTTGACTTTGGGTCTGATTATCTTCGGATTCTTTGAGTAATCAAATATTCTCTTCTCTTACTTGTCTCAGTTCGGGTTCATATAAAAGCAGTCAAATGCGTGTTAAACTGTGTCCGCAATTTTTTATTTTCACATTTTGAATTTGGTCTTGTAAAAAAATGTATGGTCCAGTAAAGATTTTGAGCTACAAGCCCTGTAGTCTTGTGGATTTTCTCCCCAAATTCGAGCCCTGATGCCCCGCGCCTTTGGAACAATCTCCCTCATCTGCCGAGTCACTTCAAGAAACATCTAAAAACTTTCCTGTTCAATGGTTGATGTCCATGGAACAACTGTCTTTGCCATTATGAATGCCTTTATTTATCCGCTTATTGTATAGTTTATTGTAAAGCGCTGAGGTCACCCGCATGTTTTTTTTTTGCACCAAGAACAGCTATTGTCCATTGATCTGCCTTCTTTTGCCTTAGTGAGGGTACTATTTGAGAATTTGATGTCATCTGCAAGGGGTGTAAAAGAAGAGCACATTACAGAAAACTCATCCTCTTGAATTGAAAAAATGTGTCCAAATTTCAAGATGGTGTTGTGAGTTTTACTTTTTCAATTTTGGCAGTCAGACAACTTTACACGCAAGTTTTTTTTTTTTCAATAGCTTCAATATCCCCCAAAACATTTTGCTAAGCAAATTAATTTGTCAACCAATCTTTCCTATCCAAAAGTCATTGGGCCGAGGTGGGTTTCGTGCCCCTCTTTCTTCATACAACTCTTGGGTGATAAAAATGAACACCTACCTTTACCAAGAATCCTACATATGGAATGGTCCCTAACAGTGGTAGCATTGACGCTGTGATGATCAGAGGAAGTAATGAGTAACCAATGACACCAAGGCACTGGGAATAACTCACCTACAAAGGTAAACAAGACATGTATTAGCTCAGACATTGAGTTTCAATAAACTCTTATGCTTTCCTGTTTTGTCTATGATTTTGTTAAACTTCCTATTGGGCTTAATTTGATAGTGGCAATTGAAACAAACAACAGTGATTTGTGGGCCTTAAATAAATGTTTACATTGAATTAGATTTCCATGGAGATTATGCCCTAGTATGAACTTTGCCAGTGAGCTTACAGATTGAATCAAACCAACTTAGTTAGGGATTAATGCCAATGATGTACTTTGTCTTAAATGGTAAACTTAACACACAGAGAACATTAAAATCATGTAAAACTTATGGTTTGATTATGGGGGAATTCCTACACTTCTTAAACCATGCAAAGCTTCAAGTCTAATTGATTGCCCCTTTGGGCCGGGCTCAGTGGATTTACACTCACCTCTCCTCCCAGGACTCTTGCTAACAGGAAGATAACAAGTGATCCCAATAACCAGATAGTGATGATCCACGAGACAACCTGAATAAATCATTGTAAAGAAGAAAGAAAAATAGGAGAATGTAATTCAAATTATTCAAACGATTCCGAGTGTGAAAGCTGAAATATTTGAGTTCTTGGAAGTTCTAGGCATTGGTTGCAAAGAAGCCATGTGATTACACTTATAATGGTGCACAGATGCATGTTACATCACCTACAAGGTCAGGGAATCCTAAGGTTGCTAGGCTTTTTGTTTCTTGACAAACCTGGGCCCCATTTCATGGCTATGCTTACTGCAAGCAAAAAACCAGCACCTAAGTTACCAGGAAAATCCACGCTTAGCAAAAGCATATTTCATATTATTAGAGGTTAGCAAGCAAGACAATTCATGTAACTGAGCAAGCTTCACTAACACAGCTAGTGGAAAGATTTGGTGCTACTCCTTTAAGCAGAGACTTCCAAGGTAAGTAGAGCCAAGAAACTAGTCCCTGGTGTTAGATATCAGGTAGACTGGTCCCTTGTCTTTATCCACAAGGATAAAGACAGGCACTGGTCTTACAGACCCAGTGATTTCATTGGATACAATTATTTCATTGGATAA
Organism: Evasterias troschelii; assembly: GCA_032357145.1. Taxonomy (NCBI): domain Eukaryota; kingdom Metazoa; phylum Echinodermata; class Asteroidea; order Forcipulatida; family Asteriidae; genus Evasterias; species Evasterias troschelii. Next base: position 191,448 of record JAUELU010000023.1, read on the forward strand.
ATGTGCTGTGATGTAAGCTTTCCATTACATCTGTGTTCTGATTGGTTTGAGATGATTTGTCAGCTTGCACTTTTGGTTGTATGCATGCAGCGTGTGCTTAATGTTTACATCATGTAGTATTGTTTTATTCCATATGAACCTCTGTGTGAAATAAATGTGAGATCAAAGGTACGTCTGGCAACGTCCGGTCAGGCTGGTATCTGGCGTTATTCACGAGCCTCAAAGTGTGATGTAAGATGTTCAGGCTAGATATCAGGGTGTTGCGATAAAGTCACTCAACAAACTTACCCTGAACTGTCCGTAGAGGGATACTGCTGAGAAGAGCAGAACCACCAACAGAGGGCCCCAGAAATCAGGACTGTCTCTCAGGATTTGCCGCTGGAAGCCAAGAAATGGGCAGGGGAAGATCACACAGCGTATCTTGTTGTAGATGTCCCTCAAGTCAATGTCTAACTCCTCTCTGTAGAGAAGGGAAACAACAATGAATCAATCATCAGTAATAAATACCTAATTGTAATTTCAAATTTTAAAATCATACACTACTTACTTTCAATAAAATTTCACACCCAACCTATGAAATATGAATCAAGTTAGGTGATCCCATTTCAGTAAAAACAATGAAAATGGGTTTGTGGTTTGATGTAACAATAACATAAGATTATCAAGTTGTTTTGTTTACCAACACATCCATGAGTGATAAGTACATCTATGTTTTGTGTTATTAGATTGTTAACACTGTGTATTTCTACTTTCAATTAGATCATATAAGGCGCCAACACATCAAATTTGTGCCAAACAGTGCAAATAGTTTTAAATAATAATAATAATAATACGCAGTTCTTATATAGCGCTTTATACTCCCGATGGGTGTCTCAAAGCGCTCTTTTTTT
>JAUELU010000025.1:51335-61339 GCA_032357145.1 Evasterias troschelii
ATAGATGAAAATCACATCTTTGTTGCTATACATGTATGTAGATCAATCAAGGATTCAAGTTTGCTAGAAGTTAAAATACATTACATGTAGTAAAATCAAGGCTGAAGATAACCCATGGTCTCAAACCTAAGCTCTTCTAAAATAAATGTGTGCACTTCACAAGGCAACCTAAATATTTCAGTCATCTGAATAATGACCAAGATGAGTACTCATTGGCACAGGACACTCTTGCTGGATGAAATTGTCCATCTCAGTACAGGTCCCACCACTAATGACACACTGTTGAGTGACCATCCCTCACCGAGTGGATTGGAAGCTCCTGTCGATGACCGAGACAATTCGAGGAATATTCAATGATAATAAGATGGAGGTGTGCAACGATTTGGGGACTAACCTGTACTACAATCATGAATCAGAGTTTTGACATACTGTCAGGATAGAGCCTTTCAAAAAAATGTAGGTTTTTTTTTTCTTGTTTGACTAGAGACATAATATTTCTAAGCAGTAATTTTGACGTAATGGAATTTCATTCAAAGCTTAATTTTACATGTTTTCCCCTTGATGAGTGATGGTCCAGTAGACTTTTGCTGTCTATGGTGGAATTTCATTCTGTCTCCAGATAAGAAAATACTTATACAAGCCTATAATTATTAGCCTAATTTGGTTGATTTTGGTCAAATAGCTGTTTGTGTAAAGCATACCCTAGTTTCTCTCAAAATTTTCAGAAGTAATGATGTAAATAAAATTGCCAAATAAAGTATGAGGTGCTAATTCGTTATGTCTGGTTTGTTTTTATTTTAAATACTTTGGCTGTGATTTTCTTTCAGCATGTTTGTTTGTCTAATTGTATGTACTTATTGTGATCATACAGACCCATGTGTGATGTTTATAGATCTACTGAACCTTAATCTTGTTTAAAGTCTCAAGCAGCCTCAATTTAGAGACAGCAATTATCATTTATTAAATCAAACCACCCAGGCGAATGTCTCAAACGAGTTTCATTTCGAACGAACAAATTACTGTTGAATACTACGGTTCAAAATCAATTGGACTGCCCAAAAAAAAACTCACTGTGGGAAGTTTGTAATGTCCCTCAAGATTTGAAAAACATCTGCATATATATTCCAAAAGCCAAAATGGATTGAAAATGTTCTCTTGATATCCATCACAAATATAGTGTCACAACGCCAGAAATCCTGGTTATGAGACTGTTGTTTTTATGTCAGGGAACAGATGAAGCAACAAAGCAGTTCCAAGTTAGTGATGATAGCTGATGCCTCAGTAGGACAAGACATGTTGGCTCCACCTCAATCCATCTCTCTAGCATGATAAGCACACAGTGTCCTAAGATGATGAAAACCCTCTACAGCTCTATATACTCATCACCTTCTCCCTCTCAGCACTGATACAAATTACGAACAACAGTCACAGCTTTTTGCTCATGGTGACAAAATCAAAGGCAAATTAAAAATACTGAGAGTGTCTTATTTACTGCAATTTGTTCACAGAATGTTAATTAATTGATTTTTTTTCAATATTCTATTCCGCAGAAAATTATTACAAAAACATCAACTTGTAAACATTATACAAAAAAACACGAAAGTCAGTGAACCTGTATTATACCAGGAAATGAAAAAATTTACTTAAAAAAGCAACTCAAAAGGGCCTTCATTTCCAATTCTTATTCATTCACTATGTCATACATGTACAATGCACATTATTGGGAATCTTCATTTAGGCCTACAATATTTCTACCCATACGTGTTCATCCTATAATGTCCTTGACTAGAAAAGATCAAGAAAACTGCCATCTTTCTTATGAAGAACTTCAGGGTACATGTAGTAGCATGTAGTTTAATCCTAGTTTGTTTGTGTTAAATCATAGAAAGCGTTCTCCCATTGTTAAATGTACTTCCTGATCAGCAAGCAGAAACACCAGGGCCTTCATTGAAGTATTTTTTATTGACTACACACATTTGAAGTGTTCATTGAAGCACTGTACTGTAAATGTGCTGTACACTGTGAAGACCGATTGCCTTCAACTCTTATTTGAAACAGTATACTGTACAATGTTTACTGACCAGCTTACTGTCAAGTCTGCAAGAGCTAGGAATTCTAAAAAGAAATCCTTGAACTACATTACAAAGGCCTATGTCCTGGGGTAGTTGTTGAAAAAAAACCTTTGTGATTTATGCTCATAATAAGGATTGCTGTCAGCATAAAAAAAAAATTCAAAATCAGTCAAAATGAGAATGGCCAGCATTGAATTTTTCAGACATAAATTAAATGAAGTGTAATACTCATAGATACACTAAAAGATATTTTTCATCTCTTCTACATAGCATCCATATGTTTGGTTTGATGAGCAAGATCAAAATGCCTTGCTCTGTGTGTATTGGAATCACACACAGTGTTCCAAAACATGCATAAATTTGTGTAAATTCTGCATTCATGAGTTATGATGCACATTTCCATTTCTGGGTTCATGTAGAATATCAAGGACTAGGAAAAAGCCAAAAGGGTAAAGTTAAACATCTCAAAGGTGACTTGTTGTTCTTCACAAACTTTCATCATTTGTATAGGCCTACAGGTTCAATTCCCAACTGTTTTTGTATTCATCCTACATAGTACATGTACGCCTACATACAACAAATTAAACAAGATTTCTTTCAGCACTGACAGCAAGAATTTTCAGGAGAAATAATTTCTCAACTATCAATTAATTGCGCTGTCATCCCCCCCCAAAAAAAAATAAAATGTGGTTTGAAAAATGCACTTAAAAGAAAGGAACATTTTGTTGATGAAACTTAGCCTAAGAATCTAAATGTAACCCATGGCCATCAGCAACTATGTTATGTACATATCCCCTCCTCAATTCTTTAGTCTACATGTAAGCCTACTTCCCAAACAGCAATTAAAGGAATTTAATTTGAAAACTCAAATAACCTTCCCTATAATGAATCAACAAATCCTAACTAACTGCTCTTGTATTGCCCAATCAAAAGGTGAATCACTTGGGTGAATACTAGAGCTTGCCTGCAGGTCACATCTCTATGGTGTCCTATTTCAGATACTCTTGATTCTCTGACCAGATCTTGGCTTTACTAGGTTAGGAATTTTCAAGTGGGTATGATGGATTTTTCTTCAGTAGTTTCATGACATGCATAATGCAGTGTCTGTAGAGGGAATATGACTGAAACATAATACGATTACAAAGGAGAGTTTGCTACTAATTTTTAACTCCAATGGCCCTGTATGAGAAAACAGTTACATGTATAACATTGATCCTTGTGTGAAGTTCATTAACAAAATAATTACTACATGTTAATATTTGCCATTGCCAATTAAAGAATGATGCCCTTGTACATATAATAATTAACTTTGCTGTGTATTGTAAAACATTTGTTCAATTACATGGAGTATCAAAAGAAGACAGTGAGTGTATTCCATGAACTACATGTATTTAAATATAAATAAAAGTGTATATTCCAAGTTGTTGATATTATAAATTCAAAGGTTTTAAATACATTGTGACTCAATGCCATAATTCTTGATTTGAGAGTATCACTTTCAAAAACTTGGTCTCACTTGCACTATTAATATGCGTTAACGTGAACATATTGAGTGTACACATTATAGCACATGTGTACGTCAATCATGTTATTTCCTTGACTATTTCGTAACAAAAACTAACTTTTGATCATGTTGTTTCAGAACAATCACATTTGAGCAAGAAACTCTGCGTTTATTCCAGTACTACATTGAATTGTTTTCTCAACTCAATCAAGTACTGACTAATTCTATTGATTCCTTAAATGAAATCTTGAAGTTTTATACAAGGAGCAACAATTGTACCCCTTCAACAGTGGATTTGTGTACATAGTGAATCACACCTTGTGGTGTTAAGAAGAGCTTAAAACCCACACCATGAGGTTAAAAGGTGACCCTGGTTGTTTCCTGGGGAAATAATAAGACAATCAATTCTCTGTTGAAAAGAAATTTTAAAATGTGGTGGAAAGGAATGTGCCTGAACAATAGATTTAAGTACAGAGAAGTGATCAGAGATCATTGGTCTTTCAGTTTGGCAATTCAACTACTGCTACCCTATAATACACCACTACTGCTACCCTTTAATACACCACATGTATAAAACTCATATTAATGCATACTATAGTTATCTAAGAATTAAATCAAATCACTACACTGTGTACAGAGTTTGAATCAAGGAATCACAAAGCAAACACGTAAAAGAAGATTTTATTAGAAATGTCTATAATCTTTAGCCTTTAGCCGTATAGCAAATAAGCTTTCGATGAAGACTTGCAGTGAACAAATCAGTGTATTTAAACAATGATTAAAAACGGACTCAGAAGAATGTGTACTAAAAAAAATACATTGTGGTACAGTGTGTTTTCAATTAATCAATGTGGTTTTTAAAGTCTTTAATCTTAATTTATTGTCTCCAAATAGGCTTCCTGTACCAAAAGGTAAAATACATGGTCTGTACTGAAAAATAATAAAAACTGTACAACATTAAATCCTACTGACAGTAGCTGTGCTTCATACACATAGTGCACGCACATTCTAGGGCGAGTCTTCGGTGTACTGTCATAAGGCAATACAGTGTATGTCAATGTATCACTTGAATAGTTCTGGAAAGAATGGTGAAGCCCCTCAGGGTAATAATGAGCTTGATAATTCAGCCAGCATACATGGATGTAGTTGAGCATCCTTGCCAGACAAACTTGCCTTCAACTCCCTTAAAGGAACTACCTCTTTCTGGTGGGTAATTAACAAAAGAAAAGCCGACAGCATGTGGACCAACATGTAGGAATTTAAGCAAGAAGACTTCTGAGACACCATCTTCTCATGACAGCTTGTAGTCAAACATAAGTAAGTAGTTTCAACTTGGCTTCCATTTCAATTCCTTGCCTTTAAAATTCCTTAATGGTGTCAGAATATAGGCCTACAGTGTCACAATACAGAAGATTTGTGGTTTTGCTTGAATGCCAAGTGTGTTAATCACCCTCATTAAAGGCTATGAAAAGTATGGTAGTTGATGTTATCACCTACAATTTACACATGTGGTGGACCTTCAAAACAAGGAATATTTACTACAATATAATATTCATTGCATTATCTACAATGTATTTCATGATTGTTTCCTCATTCCAGTCTGATGAATTAACTATATTTTGCCTTTTTTGTAAATCATGGCTATTGGCTACAGCTTCGGCTTAGGCTCCATCAGTCATTTTGAAAATGTGTGCTTGCTGTATAGGCCTATATACTACATAGGGCTTAGAGCAGGCAGATGGAGCCTCAGCCACAGCCAAACCAAAGCATTTCAAAAAGGGCCTAACACTGTAACACTAACAGGATCCTCAGTTAACCTTCCTCAGAGATGCTGTAAGTGTGCAAACCCAAGTCTGATGTTGTGGTTTTTAAATTATTACCTTCTAGTCATTCTAAACGAGGTTAAATCAACACCTTTTCACCCAAGATGGAATTTATCAGCTTACTTCTTCATAAACAAAAACAAAACTGAGCACCAACAAAAACACACACTGCCCTTGTTTGAAACCCTTCAAACTGAAGCTACACTATTTATTTTTCATCAACCTTTTTGAAACTGAAATTGTAGATTGCCTGAGGAGGGAAATAAATACACTCTTACTACTGTACTGTAGCTGGGAATTGTTAGCACTTTGACCAACTGATACATTGCCTATGGCTTCCTTATTAAAGTACATGCACTACATAGTACTATAGGCTTCTGTGATGTATTTATCATCATGAAAAGCCATTTGAACATGTTTTTAAACAAAATTAAAGGTGGGTACTACATTACATTTTGTCACTAACTTGTACTTTGATTTGAAGTACTTTTACAATGAAGAAGAAATTACATTTACAAGAAGAAATTCCAAATACTAAAGGCTTGCTGCTTTACATACGTACATTTTTGTACCTAACTAATGTATGATGTAATGTAACTCTTTCCAATTTCCTTCCTACAGTGTACATTGTTGCATAATTTTGATGGTCTGTTACCAATGAAGACTGGATTACCACCATCAGCATTCACTCTGCCATTTCCTGTAGAGCAATCCAGAGTTAATGATGACTGATGCAATTGCAATGTTTCCAATGGGACCTTGTGCAGATGTTTTGAACAACACAAAGCTGAGCTACACCTTGTAATGATTGTAATATAGCCCTATTCATTTAAGTTGGGGAACTCCTTTTTCAATTCAAAATTAACAGGGTACAACACAATTTAAAAATAATTTTGAAGCAGAATTACATGGTAGAAAACAATGCAAAAAGATACAATGTAGAGTACGTGCCATATATTCTATTCCGTACACATAGTAGTGACCTTGATCTTCAGTAGACCATTATTATGTGAACGGCTTCACCTAGAGCCAACTAATTTAAGCATATTAATCATTCAACATAATAAAAGTCCTGATAAGGTGTGACTTGGGAGGCTTCCATCTTGCAAGAATACACATGTGGCCACCACCATCATAAGGAAAGTCCATCAATGGTGACAGTATGTGTTGTGACAGATGACAACTGGTGCATGATGATTCACTTTATTTACACACTAGATTCCCAACATTAAAAAATGCCTTATGCCCTTCTTTTAGAAGGGAATGTGGCAATTGGGCACATATGTAGATCAACCTCATCTATGGTACACATGGCATCATGGAGTGTGTAATGTACATGGAATGGAGGTAGTGATTATTATGTAGACCATGCAAATCTGCAGAAACACAGACACACCAAAGTGTGTAAGCACAAGTTTGTCCACTCAAGAACTTCTCTTATAGTTCTCCCATTATGTTGACTTTTTTTTAAGGTGGTGGTTTTGTACACAAAAGCGAAGCGAGGACAATCTACTATTGTAAGGGGTTGTAAAACTATACAGAGGTTGTATTTGCTTCATATTTGGTAACATTTGTACTTGTTAGAACAATCTGAAGACTTAACAACGATTTAACTGAAACCGTATACAGACTGTCAACACTACAAATGTACAAGTGTAGTGTTGTAGAACTTAACACAACTCAGTAGACCACTACATTGTAAGCCTACCAGACATTCCTGCCATCAGACCATGATAAGACTAGACAATGTAATCAGCCTTGAGGGTATATTGAGGATGAAACAATTGAATTGGGAAAAGGTAACATTTTAACACTTATGTGTACACAGTGGTGTATTTTAAAAGACTACACACACATTTCATTTGAGTTTGAACTTTTTTTCTGATATTGATCGATACCAGTTAGGTAATGATGTCACTAATTACAAATGTAGCTCAAACCGTCCCTCCTCGCATTGAGGAAGAGCATGGTGGTTTGACAGATCATGCAATTAAGTAGGACCCGTTAAAGCTCAGTCCGTGTACATTCAATCTGTCAATAATCCAATGCACTAATGGATACTGGATGATGAATTTGGAAGTGGTGTACGTAACACAGCCCGACCATTCATTCTTGGTCAGGACATTTTCTCCTCAAAAAAGGGATACTCAAAGACGTTCATTTAAATTTCTTTAAACTTGAACATTTCAAAAAGCACCAAGGCAATGACCAGTAGGCATGTCTCCATTGCCAACATGAAGTATCACTATCAGGGCTGGACACATTCACTGTCCCTTGAACAAAAACCTATAATGGTAGACACACAGCCTTCGGGACACTAGGCAAGGTGGAAATAAGATTGTGTTCTTCCAAACATTTATGAAGACTTATTAAAGAGCTATAACTCTAGGGTTAAACCATGGTTAAACCCATGAACCTAACTGCCACCACCCCATCACCTCCCTCCTTACACAATCCGTCCTCTGTCGTTTTTTTCTTCCACTTTTCTCTGCAGTCTCTACAATGTGTCAATTTACATACAATGGCTTCCTGTCACGCTGGAGTTTATTACATTTCACCAACAGATTTGATTTTTGTAGTGAAATTTACCTTCTTCCCAAATAATTCTGAAAATTTACCCCCCAAAACATACAGACAGGTACATTTACATGTTCGTAAGTAATAGCATAGTGAGATCAAGCATCCATACTTTATAAACTGTAACTTATCCTTATTTATTGAATAAATAAATATTTATAGACAAACAAAAAACTATCAGACAAACTTATGTTCACAAACAGAAGTTTAAACACAATTTGAAAGCTGCTGGCAAGGAATGCCATAGCAAATTGACATGATACTAGTGATAGGCTCCTTGCTGGGCACTTACATGTGTACCAGTGGTCTCTGGTAACTACATGTAGGCAACCACTTGATAGTAGATACTAACAAACTAAATCAGTGACACGAAGTGAACCTTTGCCTTCTAATTTATTTTTCATTGGAACTTTTTTTAGTTTTAAAGCAGTTCCAATTGGCAAAAATTAGTAAAGTATGCAACCAACAGAAGAACTTACACAGTCCACCTCACATTTGCAGGTAGGAAACACAAAATACAAATCAAATATGTGCACAGCATAAATACTTTTTTTTTTCTTTTTTTTTAAATTATCCATTATTAATAAAGACAAGATAAATGTAACAACGTCCTTTTCATGAATTAATCAATGAAGGAGCTAAACTGGGAAAATAGTAACACTGCAATTTCTATCCTATTTATCTCTTTTCTTTTTCAAGGGTCACAGAACTTGATCCATAATACTATACTATTTAATGGGTCTACCACTAGAGCATTAAGGTGATGAAACAGACAAATTATACTGCTTATAAACCATGCATGGATGACTCTGATTGAGGTTTCTCAATAATGATGAGCCAATAGCTGTTAAGTTATTCTGCTGTTAAATTGGATTGACCAATAAACTCAGTAGGCCCCTAAGTACTTCGGAAATGTAACCATTCTCATTGTTTGACAGTTCAATTCCCACAAGACAGTCAGACCAATAAACAGTTTTAATATTTACTTTTCTTCAAAATCAAATTGGAATGTTATTATCAGCAATCATGAATTCTATCAAACTTGGTATCATTGGACAGCTGATACAATTTTAAGCATCTTGGTTTTGATTTTCTCGTGTTATCTCAAAAGAAAGGGCGCCCTCCAGTGCCCAAGAGAATATACTTTTTGTAGCAGTAGACAAAATGGACATTGTGAAATTTAGACGCCTCAATATCTGGTCCCAAAAAACGCTAAATTAAACTGAATTTTTCACAAATTTACTGCATCTTTTTCTGAGATATTTATTTTTCTTTGGAATTATTAATACTTCTTCTTGAAAACTGAATCTTTGTTTGATTTAGACAATGTTAACGTTAACAAATGGTGAGTTATTCACAGCTACTTTTCACACACAAACAGATATGTTTTTAGAAATTGCCATTTTGCCGGACTCGCTAAAGGGATGTTTCTGTCAATTGAAAATCTACTAGTGCACTTTATGATACTTAGTAACTACATGTATAGCTAGCAGGGAAAAATTTCCGTATCCTGCCACCACATTTTAACTAAGTTTTACAAAAAGGAATATCCATGGAGGTATATCTACTTAAAACTACTAGGTTTCTGTCAAAGGCAAGGGGTTTATCTTCTCCCCGTCCGTGTGCACAGTTACACAGCCGGCCAGAATCAGGAATCAGTATTGAATCCGCGGATAACAGGCACTTCCGGGAAGTTGTAAATGTACACACCTCACACTTACACAGTTGTTTAACTCACCAGTTACATTTGTGTATCCAAATTTCTCTTGAAATGTGCATAACACCGAAATAATTCCATGAGTTTACGTCACAACAGTCATTGTTTCTAAATGTCTGGTTAAACTTACAACAGTCATGACAGTCACATTGTCTTGAACAATACCTACACATATGGACATACATACAGAATGTAGACTCGGACTCAACATACTGCAGTCTTGTCAACTGCCGGGATTGTTATTAGCAGACGTTTGTTTGTTTTCAAGTAGAAAAACTCATATTTCATTGGTGAAGCAATAGAGGAAAAAA
>JAUELU010000025.1:85327-106112 GCA_032357145.1 Evasterias troschelii
TCTGGTACATTTAATTTGATATTTGATGTACATAATTAGTAAAGTTTATTCACATAAACACCTTCAAAACTTAACAAGTCTAATTTGTATCTGTTAACATTTTCCCCCACGTTTGCCGCTCCTCTCTGTGTCGATTCACAAGAATTTGCCGTTCATAAAAATCCTATGCGCCGCAGTGTGTAAACCCCTCCAGCATGCAGTAGAGGGCGCCCGTCATATAGTGCGCCCTCTATCGCCATAGGCTGTGTAATAAACTTGACCGCAGCTGAATTAAAGAAAAACATAAAAATTAAACTTGAACTCAGGTACGTTTTTTGCACGACCCATGCTCATTAAAAACAATATATATCTGCAACCAAACATCCGATCTAAAAATTTTAAATTGATTTTTACTTCTTAGATTACACCTTATCAGACCTCATCTTGTCAGAGAAAAAATCACCTGCATTAAATTTCACTGAAACTGCCTAGGAGTAGAGTAGTGACGCGTGCGTAGTGGGCATGGGACACACAGCTAACGGGTGGCCCAGTCAGATCCCACGGACGGACGCACCTTTAATTTTTAAGACAACTTTTTCATCCAACGAACAAACCCACTATTCGTCTTATCGCTAACTGAATTTATTTACGACCCAACGGCAACGCCAGCCACAACCTCGTGGCTGCCCAGTTACATGCGTGCACTGCAGCATGCATTATGCGTGCACACATGCATGGCGTCCGTACACATGTGGTTTGCATACGTCATACAACATGGCGAATAATACCCAGCCCACACAAAATCCAGGACAAGTTTGTTGTACAATATCGTCACTAATTTCTCCCCTTTCCTTTTGTCAAATACATATAATTCAGCTATATTATTATTGAAGACGTGATCCAATGGCAACTGGTTTATTCAAAAAGTACTAACCGTTGAGTTTTTCGATAGCAAGTTGGGCCATTTCTTCGTTCTCGACGTCGACAAAAGCAAAGGGGCTCGCGTTGCTGTTGGGGTTGGAGCTTCGCTTTACCACCATGTTGGAGACTGGGATGCCATTTTCCTCGAAAAGGTCGCGAAGAGCGTCCTCGGTTACATCCTCGCTGAGGTTTCCGCAGTAGATTTTATTCATTGTGGTTGTTGTAGAGGGTAAATTCATCAGACTAGTGAAAATGTGGGTGGAATTGTCTCCGGTTTTGGGGAGGAATGTCTGGCTAAAGAAGCCGAATTGTACGGCCGACCGTGAGTTGGGTAGTGTGCCAGTGAAGAGAGACCACACAGTACAGTCAGCACGTAAAATACCACAAATTTCTCGCCCTACCCACGTGCTCGTACCACGTGACTGTGATTGACAGTTACATCGGATTTCTCGCCGTCTGAATGGCCAACCTATGATAACGGTACCGCCTACTTTGAATTTTGGCCAATCAAAAGCAGTCATCAAAATTGGATTGGAGCTCGTTTAAATAACGCAAAAAATGATTGACACAATTTATGAGTATTTCGTTATAATTGTCCGGTGTCCGTTCAAAACTTGTGCCGAATCTTTGATAAGAAAGAAAAAAACAATCTTTAAAATTTGTCTCATTAGTGGAAATTATCACATAATAATCAGTGGGGGAGACAAAATTGTTATTGATTTCACTCTGTAAAGTGTTATGATTACAAAAGCGTTGCAGGTCTGGTGGAAAAAGGTACCTCTGAATATAGTTTTCTTTTTTTTATGTTACATGGAATTTTTTGTTCATTAATACTTACAAAATTTAATTAGATGTTTAAATGCTTATACTCTGTGCAGGGGTGAGGGGGTGCCGCATCATGAACCTTTACTGTCTTCATTTCTTTGTAATCACACAACCCCAAAAAGTGGTTCACAGTAGAAGTTAATAAAAGTGTTTTTTAATTTATTAAACACTCGACTGTAATCAATGTGTAATAATAGACATTAACCTTATAAAACACAATAGTAGAAAAATACAATTATTAAACACATAAAGCACAAAATCAACGACATATTCATTGCATAACCAACTACTACAACATTTATCAAATTGTTTTCTTTGATACTTGTATTAATTGTATCTCCATTGTTAATGTAGAAGTTATGATTGCATCCATGCTTGGATTTACTTTCATTCCCCACCTCTTTTGCAACAAATTGATTATAATTTTTCTATTTTTCTTTATCAATCAAAATATCTACTAAGGTGTAACCCCTTGCATACTGATACATGCAAATTTCTTTCAAAAGGAAAATATTAATGCTCTATTTTTTCGAGAGAAAAGTTTGTTTGTAGTCCTTGTTGTTTTGTTGTTTTGTGAGCTTTTTTTAAAGGCTAACAGTGAAAAAAGAAGACACAAATACTGTGGTCCTAAAATAATCCAAATATTGCAATAAAGTCAAAATGTTGTCCATGTTCAATCATTTCAAACGGGACTGACACATGTCTTGATTTTATTGAAGACTGTTTTCAATGAAGGTAACTGTAGTGTTCTTTGTTATGTGAGATACTCGTTTCATCTCACTCATCTTACTGTAATTAAGTTAATGTTTGGAAGAGTTATCACAACAGTCTTAAAACTTGGGTGTGATTCCTGGCTACTGAAGCTAACGGCTGTATGGCTTCTGACTGGCACCCCCGAACAAACTTATTGACAAAATAGGGAGACTGCCAACACAGGGCTAGATAGCTCAGTTGGTATAGCGCTAGCACATTAAACCAGAGGTCTTTTGTTCAATTACTGCTCCAGTCAATTTTTCTTTGTTCAACCCCAAATTAGGTATTTTAATTATCTTTTGAATATAATTATTTTCTATGTTTCTTTTTTCTGAGCAGTAATTGCTTATTAATGAGAAATAATGAAAACATATCATTACGACTTGACAATTGTTGAAAATTGATTAGAAGGTTAAAGCAATGAAAATAAAATGGAAATATTGTTATCCAAAACTAACTATTGGCTGCTGTAGGCCAAGTTAATTACAAACAACATTTTAATCACCATACTGGTCAAGCTACAATGATATTTGTCAGGAAGAGAGGAAAGAAAACGAGTCAAAAATCTTATTTTCTTACTGGCATTTTAAAGGTTTAGACAAAAGTGATAGCAACATCTCAAAGTATTTGTTAATGTTTCAGGAGCCTTTCCTTTTTAAATATTTGTTAATGGCCCTTCAGTTGGACCAACTATTCAGCACAAAACAGCTTTTAAGATGGTGTGTATTCATTTGCAACTTTCTGTAATAACTAGATTGTAGTTATAATTTAGGGTTAAGCTTTCACAAAGGTTTGTTTCAAGAATCCAAAACAGTTATTTTAATCAATATACTTTTTTTCTTTAAATCATTTTCTATCAATAATGAAATGTAAGTGAATCTCACAACAACAAAAGTACAATGAGATGTCAGTTGGTTTAAAGATTAATAGTAAATACACCTTTTATGAACCAATGGTTTTGATACAATCCTTTAAGGCTATCTGAAGTTAGCAACGCGGATGGTAAGTCCAACTTCTGGTTTCTTAAGTCGCTGCTGTTGAACTCCAATTTCTAATGATGTGTTGTTCTCCTTTAGTTCTTGCCGCCTGTAATCAAATACAAATATGAACTTCATCACTTCTTACTCTTAATGATTATAAACAACCATATATTCTGACAAAACTCAAACACAAGCCGACTTAGATAACATTTAGCTCAAGTTGAGCTCAAGTTTTTGTCAGGGCATTTTGCTAATTACATGGACCTGTTGCAGCAGCGGGGACAAAGTTTTATTTTAAGTGTAAATGTTGGTATTTTTCAAACAGTTTACCTTTTTCTCTTCTCCTCTGCTTCTTTCTCCGAGGCCTTCTTACCAGCATCATCCTCCTCTGTAGTAAAATCATCCTTGTTTAAAGAGTCGAACTTCAGGTCCTTACATAAAAGAGAAATTATTCCACTATCTTTTAGCATACATTCCACTCAATACTTTTTTAAAGGTGCATCAAACACAGTGGACCAATCCCTTCTCTTTCATTTCATGTGTTCTGACACTGATGGGGTCTGTATCTGGTCAAGAACTCACATGAATGCACTTTTGACTAACTTAAAGTAGCATACCTTGACACCTATTGTATCTCCATCCTTAATGTGGTATGGAGCTTGTTTGAGATTCATCTTTGGCTTGGCTCCTCCTCCTCCTTTCTTTCTGCCCCGCCCTTTTCCAACATTTTTCTCCTGATTAATTGAAACAAATTATGCACATTTTGTAAATTAACTTTGTGATAAAATCTGTTAAAAACTGGAACCCATTTACTGTCCAGCAATTTAACTTTCAAGTTCAGTAGTTTGTTTTCCTTCCAGATAGATTTTTTAAGGAGTTTCAGAAATTAAGTAAAAAAGCCGAAATCAACTGAAATACTTTACCGTCACTGATTGCTGTATGACCAGCCACTCAAATTTTTGGATGAGATGTTTAGCAATGGCAATCTGATCCACTGGAAGAAGAAAACGGTCTGCAATAACTTGTCGTAGACTCTCTGAAGATGCTGATTTAGCAGTGTCCCATATCAATTCTTCTTCACCAAGGTAAGTACGTGTTTCTGGTATCCGTCGACAGATGTTTAAAACTGTTGCATTAACACTGAACAAAAAAGTGAAGACTCTTACATCCAGAAAAATTTGCTGCGGTACAAACTAGAAATTATTTGATTGAGAAGTAAAAGGTTGGTTTCTTTAATGAACAAAAATCTACACAACAGTCTACATACCTGAGGTTTTCTTCTTCTTGTAAAATTTGAACTGCAATTTGAGAGGCACTTGCAATCTTTAATTTCCTTTAAAAAAATAATAAAGTGTTTAAAAACAATGAGAAATATTTTAAGCTCTTTTCACTGTGATGTGATGTCCACAAATTCCTTTGTCCAAGCTTTGAAATGCGTCATTACCTTCGTCAGATTTGGGATGAGTTCAATATTCTTCATCTGAGTGGACTTTAAAGCTACAAGCTCAAATCCATTTGAGAAAGGATTTTATATATTATGAATTATATTCTGTGTAATAATTGAAAAATCATCTCACCTGAGCGTCTGGCTATTTTCTCTCAGTACCCGACCAAGGTGTCCTCGATCTATAAGACGTAGTCGAAGAAACTCTGGACCCGGTAGAGCTACCTCAGACATCCCTGGCAAAGTTTGAATCTGCACCTTAAGATCATTTAATGTTGCATCTTGGGAGAGCTCTACATTCCCTAGCAGGGCATGTTGTGACTTTCCAACAGTGTTGTCCTTTTGAGACTCATTTGACAAGATTAAATCTGTACAGAATTAAATGGATGAGAATAATTAATAAGGATCACATAAGGAGTCATAGTTTTAACCATAGCACCCAAAGCAGTCACTTTTTGTATTGTCAAACACACACACATATATAATATACATACAATTATATACACACATACAATGACATGCAAATACAAACCATGCATACACAATTTCAAAGAGTTATACAAAAATATACAAAAGAAAATAAATAGCAGCCAAAATAGAAATACAAAAACTCTGTAAAAAACGTACTCATTATCTGGGTGTTAATCCAACTCAACAACTCCTTCTTATCATTGGAGGGTGATTCTTGGCCCTTATCTGGGGATGGGTAAATCCATATTGGTAGTCGAACAAAACCCTTAGGAGGTATACGGCCCTCCTCCAGGAGCAACAAGGCACCATTAAGGATCTTCTCTTGGTCTAGAGTTGACCTCTACAAATAATATGAGTAAGAAAACTGGCTTGGTAAAAATTCAATCAAGATTTTGGAAGGGAAGAGAGAACATGGAGGGGAAGCATACCTGCTTATATTGAAGGAATGGCACATCAATTTTAAGAACAGCATTAAGTGTTAAAAACTGGGCGATTCAATCAAACAAAGGAACAGAAACTTCATTAAATCTTAGATGAAAGTTCAAAATAAATTTGTTTTGTTTACAAAAAAAGGTTGGCAGAGCACCGACACGTTAATCTATAAGGTAGCAGGTTCAAATTCTGCTATAGTAAATTTGTCTTTGTTCAACCCAAAATTATCTACAATTACCCGATTAGTTTTCCAGTCAATTTTCCCTTTTGGTTTGATACTTCATAAAACAAAAAGGTAATAATAGCGCTCCTATTTTACTAACTTTGTTTTTTGTTTTAATTCAACCAACTATTATTATTGTTTTATAACTATGGCAACATTCCTCTTACAGAGTCTTGAAGAAACTCAGTTGGTTCTCCACACCAATTGGTCTTTCGTAGATGCCATTGGTCACCAATCACACCAGACATGCCAACCACCATTTCTAAAGTCTGTTAAGTAAAACAAAAACAGCATAGGGTTCGATGGGTTATTCAACAATAAAGAAAATCATTACAAAGACGACAGAGAAGTTGATAAATTGATAAAAGGGTAGTTGGAGAGGGTTTTAAGTCGTCTCCTGTATAAAATTTACAATATCTTAAAAACAGTAAAAACACCCTACATGTACACCACAGTATCAGTCTGTCATACCTCTTGCACTGTTGATTTCTTGTCAACCATCAATTCTACAGGGTTCTGTTGAATTCCTCCAACACAAACTGAAAAGCTGAGTGTGATCTGTCGGGTAAAAATTCTAATTAATCACACAGTTATTAATTTACTCAAAGTTAACTGACATACAGCAAAACTTTCAAATGTTACTCTGCATTATGTGGCAGCACACACCCTTACATATGGCAGTTATGAAGAACTTCTATTGTTGTTCTATTATTCTCTTTATTAAAAAAATCCTCTGTGGGTAGCATTGTCACTCCATTGTATAAAGTATCCTGTATAAAGTTAGCATGTGTAAGGGCACCCAGACCTACATACAATGAGTGTATATCTGAAATAGACATTGAGGGAAGGGATAATACCTGAGTACTCCTGGGTGGTTCACCTCGCTCAATAATTAACTCTGTACCAGACTTTATTCCTAACTCATTTATCTTCAGACTCTCCTGTACTGGAAAAATAAAATAAAGACAAAGCAAACAGTTCAAGAAACATCACATAATGTCAATGGTCAAAGGGTAAAGAGGGATGCATTTTAGGTTTGGTTCTTCAATCAATCCAATAACTGAACTGAAGCATTAGTTTGTAATTGTTAATTTTAATTCAACTCACATGGTGGCTGTAGTCCTGCACTGTATGCATTAACACGAAGCCGACATTCTTTCATTATTATCTGATTATTTGTGTCTTTTATCTGAGAGCAGATGCAGGACTTCAACTCTGCAACAGTCTGGGGGCAGTAAATGTCAAGGTACATTTTCAAACAGTACTAATACATTAACCAAGTTATTCATGGTAAGAAATAAGTCCAAAGTAAGGAAACCAACCTCATGACAAAACAATTTTACAACACACTATACCTAGAATTAACCAACATCTTTAAATTAAAATCCATTTACCACATCTTTGTCAATTTCAACTTGCAGCAACGGCCACTCTGCTCCTTCTGGTGCTACACCACAGCGATTCTCAACTGTAACAAGAACTAGACGGCTTTGACGCATTGCTTCATTGGCAGCCAAGGATGAGGCTTTCCTACAATGGAATAATTCAATTATTTAATCAATCATATATATTACATGTATCATTCAATCAAAAAGTCCTTGTTTCCAAATTCCACTTTGGCTTGACAAAGCTCAAGTTTTGACTCACCCTTTCCTCTTGTACTCAACGATGATTCTGTCTCCATCCTTCATCCCCATTTCCTCCACTGTCTTTCCATCGTCCTCCTCCCTGAACAAGATGGCACTTGACACCACCCTACTAATTGTCAGGGAAATAGGGGGTATCTCAGTCTCAACACTAATCAAAGCACGCATCTCTCCAATAGTCAAATCCTTAGCAAAGCCCTTCTGGATTTCTGCAGTTTCCTGGTTATCTCTGGTCACAGCATAAGTCAAGTTGATGAGGATTGGCTCACATAACTCACCGGTTCTTATTTCCATTCCATCAATTTTCTTCCCATCCCAGAGAAGAATAAGTGTGTTATCAGTCAGTCCGATGTCTTTAAGGATTGCTGAATTGTTTTCTACATTTGGAAAGATGAAAGACATTCTCATTGAACCAATCAAATTGTAATAATTGTAATACTAATAACTCAGAATCACTATTACTATCCTTATGCTAATCAACACTTCAACAAAATGCAAAAGGACAACATCATCACAAACACTAGTATTGAATCTGTCATTGGCAATGCTATAAGAGTATATTTATTGGTAATTAAGAATGCATCATAAATCCAATAATGACTAAATAATCACCAGATAAGCAGTTGTACAGGTGCAGGCCAGCCAGTAACTCCTTAGCTGTATGTAGACATACATTCTGAACAGTAAGACCATTCAAAATAGACTCGCCAAGTTCCTAAACATAAGGGGAAAAAAAGATCCGAAATTAGAATCGACTTAATTACTAAGAACAAGTACACAAGTGAAATCACTCAGAAATATCACTTCAAACACACCACCCAAATGGCTGATAACAAAACTACACTTTCTCATTGACCCCAAATAATCAAATACAGTCTTTTACAACGAAACAAATGTTGTCTTACCTTCATTATAACTGTCTTAAGATCAGCAACTGACCTCCTCATATCAATAGAGAGTCTCAATGGACTTGTATCTATATTGGGTTTCTTATGGAGAGCACATGCCCTGTACTCATACAGATCACTGTACAGAACAGATATCTGTATAGAGTTTATTGCTTTGTCATATTCTTCTCTGGAACAAACAACAATGATGAAATAAATGCTTAACAGTTTTGTATTTTTATACATGGTGTGAGCATGTTCAAATAACTACTCAACGTGCCTGGGGATGTATTAATCCTACAAAAAGATTACTTAATTTGGGTTTGAACAAAGAAACATTTTTTACTTGAGCAGGGTTTGAACCTGCTACCTCTGGATGAATGTGCCAGCGCTCTAACCATAGTGTCGGCGTTCTCCCCATTTTGTCAATATCTTTGTTTGGAGGTGCCAGTCAGAAGCCACTCAATATGTAACTGCCGTGTAGCCAGGTATCCCACCCAATTTTGCAATTTAAGTTTAAGATAGAAAGACTACTTAACGTACCTCTGTTTATTAAGCTGTTTATTGGCCTCAAGTACTTCATTAAGTAACCACTCTGGCATTCCATGTTGGATGTTTGCTGCAGCTGTAAATTAAAAACCATCAGCAACAAAGAAAACATGAACTTCTGCCCTAAAATATTAATACAAATATTACAATTTTCAGATCTAATCATCTCGGTATTTAGTACACAAATAATTTTTCAGTAATATGGCAGACAACAATTTTAAAATTCTGTATCCAAAGATGTACCTTTTTTGGTTCTCTGCATTGACTTTCTTCTGTAGAAAAGCATATAGGCACTTTCCCTGCCTGAGAACTGTCTTGGAAGATCAAAACTTTCGTCAATCGATGTCACCCTTGAATCATTAAAATCAAACCAGTGGTTTTTACCCTCGGCCTCCCCTTGCTTTCCAGAGTTATCAATGTCTTCTCCCTTTTGACAAAGATATGAAGAGTTTTGTGTCCGAGTGGTCAGTTCTTCCTTAAAACCTGTAGTGCTATTTTGTGAAGTTGTAAGCATTTCAGGGCAAGAATTTTGAGGAGACTTTGGGTCAGTTGATTGTTTGCAGCCCGGGTCTGCATCAGTCTGACAAACTGATTTTACAGCAGCATCTTTTTCACAATGTTGTGAAACGTCCCCTTGTCCCAATTCTTCAACACATGAAAGATGATCAGTTCTTTGTAATGATAATTCACTTCTTTGTGCATCTCCGCTTTCCATTTCATCAGGATTCTTTTTAGCATTATTCTCTACATTCTGTGATTCCTTGAACCCTTGGGTGCTCAATCGGTTTGATGCTACAGGAACTTGATTGTACTCTGCAGAAGAAGAATTGCCCCTGTGTACAGAACTGTCCTTGTTTGGATGTGACTCATCAGTTGACGTGGTAACAGGGAATTCTTGTGGAGGCTGCTTCAGAGACACTGAGTTTGTTTGAGGGTCATATACAAAGACATCTTGATGAACTTTTACAAACTGAAACAAGAAAGAAATGTCAATAAATTAGTCCGACATTGAGCCCTTGCTGGCCAACACCTCAAAAGTACAGTGAAGGCCAACCTGCAAATCATGTACCGCAAACTTGAGAACAATGAGATTGACATCATAGTAGAAACTAAACTATTAGATTGACATCATCAGCAACACACTCTAAGCCACATCTTTCAATTAAGAACCAAAACATTCAACACCTAGAAGGTTGGGAAGAATTAAACTATATAGTTCTTGCATTAATATGAGCTTCAAAAACAGGAACTGTGGAATATGATAATAATAACAGATTACCTTGGTTATGGATCCCATTTTTTTCTTGAATCTCTTGTTCCATGAAACACCTGTCTCTTCACTTAAAGCCTAATAAACAAAAAAATTATTAGTCACAAAATGCTTCCAAATATTTATCAATTGAGTGATTGTTACCTTTAACATTATTCATGTCACCCTCCAGTGTTACCATCCATTGAATAGACACATACTATAAATCAGGTCCAAGATTTAAGACTAGTATTTACTGTATAATGAAAAACCTCATCAGCTAGGATAAGAGTGAGGAGGGATTTAGGAAAGTAAGAAAGGTTCCTTCTTACCTGACCCAGTTTATCAGTTTGCATTTTTTGCTTGACTCCACCTCGTTTCCTCAGCAGTGTAGCAAGCAGCTCTAAGGGTGAATTAAGCTCAATTAAGTCAACTTTTCTGTCTTTAGATGGTTTACTATGCAGAATGATCACTTCCTTCTCCTAAATTAAACCAATGTATAAAGATAGCTTTGATGTTTAAAAGTTTCAACATTAGTAACTGTAATGTCTTTATTGCTCAACGCCAATATGATATTCTAGTCATGAAAGCTTACAGGTGTTGTCCAGGTTCCTAAGCCATCTATGTCCTTGATGTATGCATGATAATGCCCACCATGTGTACTTCCACTATGGATCAAAACGGAGTACAATTCATAAACTGTGGTCTTGGATGTTTCTTTCTGTAGAAGACAAAGGGTACAAGATTAATAATGACATAAGGTTTATCTATCACTCCATGAGGTCTTTCATAATCCGCTCCAAACAAGAGATATTATGCTATTAATGAAGATCTCATTTTAATCATTAAGTAAAGTCTTGATTTCTAGACCAATGAATATGTTAAATTTCAACAGGCTGAAACATAAATGTGCTCCTAACAAAATCAAGTGTTCTGATCGGTATATCTAGGGAGTAAGACAGTATCCGGATTAGCGGCTACTGCTATGGCTACAGCATCATCCTGCATTGGGTTAGGGTTAGGAAGTTCAGGTCGTCCTTAGCAACACTCTTAGCAACAGTCATAGTCGTAGCTGTAGCCACAGCCTAACAATCACCTTCTCACAGTAGTCTGCCATGTCAATCTCTTGTGGGAAGGTATACTTCCCTGTCTCCTTGTACCGTTGGCATTTCTGGTAGTCAAAACTGAATCTCAGCAAGGACACAGTCAAAATAGGAGGCAGGGACCGAACTTTGGCACTCTGCAATCACAAAAACAAAGTCATTGGTTGCTATTAGTCAAAGTTTCTGCCGTTTCAAAAAAATTCTAACAAAACATTGAAATTCTTACAACACTTACCTTGGTGGCATTGACTAATTTGCAGCAACTACTGCATTGATATTGATTCTGTCCTTCCATCCGCTCCACGTCAACATAACATGTTTTCAGAGTGTCAATCACACCAGAGTAATGAGCTACAGCTAAAGTCAGATCCAAAAAGTCTTCCTGAAATATATTATCAAAATATCATACAGAAAGAGTCTTTCATTTGGCTGCTTGGTGCAAAAAGAAAGAATCTATCATTTGGTTGCTTCGTGCAACAAGAAAGAGTCTATCATTTGGTTGCTTGGTGCAAACAGAAACAGTCTATCATTTGGTTGCTTGGTGAAAAATATAGAGTCTATCATTTGGTTGCTTGGTGCAAACAGAAACAGTCTATCAATTTTGGTTGCTTGGTGAAAAATATAGAGTCTATCATTTGGTTGCTTGTTTTGTTACAAAAACGTTTTCCTTGTCAAAACTGACTAAAAGTAAACACAACAGCTGGTGGTATGAATCTGGTTTAAAAAACTAAGTGAAAAGGGAAAGGAGAGATTTCTTTATGTAAAAATGAAAAAAATGCCTCACCTCCCTTTCACTAACTCTCCCACACACTTCGCATGTAATCTATTAAAAAACAAATAAGAAAGAAAATCACAACATGTTGGTTAGAATTATGTTACTAGTTTTACCATTCACGCATGTGCAGATATTTTAAGACCAACAAACACTATGCTTTCTTTACAAGCAATTAATCCAGTAGTTATTATAAGTGCATACAATGTTAGTGTCTTCTTGACAATAATCCCATAATAAAGACGAGATCCGAGTTATTGGTTATATCACTTTCTACTCACCTTGTTGACAATAATCCCATAATAAAGACGAGATCCGAGTTATTGGTTATATCACTTTCTACTCACCTTGTTGACAATAATCCCATAATAAAGACGAGATCCGAGTTATTGGTTATATCACTTTCTACTCACCTTGTTGACAATAATCCCATAATAAAGACGAGATCCGAGTTATTGGTTATATCACTTTCTACTCACCTTGTTGACAATAATCCCATAATAAAGACGAGATCCGAGTTATTGGTTATATCACTTTCTACTCACCTTGTTGACAATAATCCCATGATAAAGATGGGATATGAGTTCTTGGCCAGATGTTCCTATGAGTGAATCCTCAATAGCACTGAATAGAATCCTGTTCAGTTCCTGGACATCATGTTGTTGAAATTGCTGCAATGAATGATAACACTTCAACTACATCAGTTCAACTATTCTATTTCTTGGTGATCATAATTCATATACTATGTCTTAACTTTATAAGTTCTGAGTAATGTTTCAAGGCAGTTGGTAGTCTCAACTTCAAAAACAAAGAAGCTTCATTGAGCATTTTATTAGCACAAAATGTACTTTCCTTTTATAATGGAAGATTCACTTCTTTGACAATCTATCTCACTATTCTAGATCCAGTGATTTAGTTGATTAAGATTGCTGAACAATGTACTTTGCACATCGGTACTGCACTGACAGTACAAGGGATTCTTACCTCATTGTCTTTCCAACCAAAGCTATCAGTAAGTTCTTCAGTGGATGCACTTTGCTGATCGAGAAGTAAGAGTCGACCAAACAATCTCTGAAGCTGAATCGGAATAACCCGTACCTAAAAACAAAACAAGATACTTTAAAGAGGATGTGGGTTTACTTACTCCTTATACCCAGATCCCAAAGGTCAAACAATAAATATTGAGACAAATATTAAAAAGATTATTCAAAACTGGTCTTGGCCTCACTCTCTCTATGACCAATGATGCTGCCACTGTTGTACTTTTCACGGACAATCATTCACATTTAGAAAGTTCTAATGATTACATCAAAGGGTTAAGTCACTGAATTCAATCACCACTTTTTCATTTATTCTAACAAATAGGCATCGTTGTTTCTTTTTTACCTTAAAGAATTTTTTTTTTTCATAACAACTGAAAAAGTGGCAGTCAGATACAACATCTTAACCTACAAAAACCTACAAATAAAAATAAAAACTTGAACAGAAAAAATTGAAGACACACCTTTGCCTCTGGTAGATGTTTTTGAAGCAACTCTCCAAGTTCTGATGGTCCAAGCGCAAATAATGACTCTGAAAGAGGGTTATGAACACGTTACAGCTCTCACAGAAAGTAATAATGGAGCTACACAAGTCAAAAGCCTCAATTAAAAAACTAAAAAATAAAAAATAAAGTATAAAGTACACCCCTGGCCCAACTTCCTCCATTCACAAAATTAGAGTCTATTATTTAAGTACCCCCTTGGCCCTACATACTCCTAGAACTATGAGGTTCATTACGCTATCGTCTGAGACGATAGCGGAATGAACCTCATAGTTCTAGGAGTAGGCCCTACATAGATGCAGTAATCATAGCCCGCCATCCTCCCAATCATTTGGAGGAGGATGGAGGGTTTAGATTATAGCAACTGCCCCCTACAGGCTACATTATTGTTTGTAGATAATTATAGAATAATGTGTATTTTATAAGTAGCGTAAACGGGGATGGATAGTCATGATAGTCGTAAATGTCCATTGAGTGGAGACGATATGGAACAAACCTCGTAGAGTCGTAGTTCTGGAGGAGTATCTAAATACCATACACCGACTATCTAGTCATTATGTAGGCTAGTGTAGACTGTAGCAACATGACCAAGGGTGTTTTGTTTGGTTAATAAAATAAACACACAACTTCAAAAATAAATTCCACCTTCAGTTATTTAATTTTAAAGCCATTATTGTTGTCAAGACAAGGGGAACAGCTCCAATTCCCAATGTTGTTTTTCTTTAAAAACGTAAGCATACCTCTAAATTCTGAAGTAAATAACAACGTTTGTAACAGTGCATTCATGTAGCACGTTGCCCCACGATTGTCAATTCCGGCCAGTCCACAGCTAGACCGCGGGGTCGGAGTCGGTGATAGAGACATCCCACTGGTACTGGCACCACCACTAGATTTCACGGACGGGGAAATTCCCTCGCCATTTTCGGTGTGGTCGAACAAATCCCCAAACATGGTTAAAATTACACACGTATCTGTATAACTGAATTCGGATCCCTGAATTCATCTAAGGATCATAAACATTGTATACGTACAACTGTTTTCACGCAAATATAAGAAATCAAATTAGTTTATTCTCAGGTAAAAAGTTTTCACCCGATTCCCAGACGTTTTTTATGCACACACTGCATGCACACTGCACACACACTGCATGCACACAACCCACGCAATGTGTTTTACTGTCTGGTTGCGCCCTCAAGTGGCGACAGATGTCATTTACCCACCACTCGAAGAAGCTCGTCACGCGTCGTCTGCTGAAAACTTTACACTCCATATAAAGTAAATATTTTTTCGAGTATTATTGGAAATGTATCTTGACTGCCAAGAAGGTGAGATGTTTTACAACTTTTCTTTTGAAAATAAATAAATAAATAATAGTAGTTGAATTGGGAAGATATCCAAGCCATGTCCATCTCAGTTTTATTTCTAAAACGGGTGGAATTCATGCTCATACGATTTATTTATAAAAGCATTAAATACAAATATTTTAAAATATTCCCGTTGTTTGACTTTGATACTCAAAAGTGGCATTGCTAATTAGTAAGTCAGTACAGTTTAGGGCTCTCATATTGTGTATTGATTTATTTACCTGTCGCGGTTTACTTTGTAGGTTGCAAACTAGATGGGAGCATTTCCGTCGTTCACGAAGAGCGCCAGGTTGAGGGTCCAGGAGAAATACATGTACACCCATATATAAATCATACGTGAAGTCAGATCAAACACCGGTTGTCACCATGTTGTCTCTAGTTTTATGCAAATTTGTGAATTATTTGATTCGCCTTGACGAACACTCGCTACATGCTATTGGTCAAAATGTACGATATGAATATGCAAATTTTAAATGACCCCGGCCCCCAACGCGTCGTCCACATACACGTGGGATGGGGCACACTGCTGTGTGATGAAAAGGATCAGATAGCTAGCATGCAAGACCTCCGTGCTGTTTCATCATCAATTGTTTTTTTGTGAGTCACACAATAGTGATTTTGCTTCACACATTGTATACATTTGAGCGGTCTGCAGGTCTAGTCTAGGGAAGGGTCTGTCGTATTTAACGATCAACATTCGGTCCGCCTCTTTTTCAGAGCAGGTTAGTAATGTTTATTTTAAGCATAATTATATTTTGTATAAACTCATATGTACAATTTGTCTAAGTAAGTTCCATCCATTGGATGCCCGTCCGTGTATAACAACTTTCACTTTTCAGCTTTTCAGTCGCCATAAATTTATTATATAGTATTGTTATGCCTCATGTCATAGACGGCAAGGCTGTAAAACTTTTAAAACGGCTCCCACCCATATGTTTCCTTATTTAGACATCAATCATGTCCAAAATACTCGCTGGTTGCTCCACTGTTAGTGTTGGTGTTTGTCTTTGTATTCTGAACAAGACTTCTGATGATCTCGTGATAATCATAAAATTACGAATACGAGGAAGGCTTAACGCATTTTGATTATATGTCTCCACGGCAGATTATATCAATCAGTCAGCATTAAAATAAGTTTTGGCAAGTTTGTGTATAAATTAGTTCAATAAATCAATATTGTTAAATGTTTTTCTTTTTTTTTTAGTGTTGTAGAAATATAATATACGTGCAGTTATTGCAAATTTATATCTGTTATTTATGTATTTCTTGTGACAGACATTCGTTTTGACAAACAAAATAATAAATAAAAATACAGAACGCCTGAAAAACCGTTTGAAGTAAACAGATGTTTATTTGTTAGTTGGGTATCAGTCAATAAGGGATTTTCATGAAAGCCGATTACCTATTTTTACAAGTTTAAAATAAACACTATTTGAGAATATTTGTTCCACCACAAATCAATGTTTTTCTATTTTCATTTATTGTTGTATTTGTAATGCTTTGTCAGAGTTGTTTGGTTGACCTTGTTATTCAATTTGATCTGATATTGTGTACATCCCCAGACAGTTGAAGGATGAACTTGTTTTGTGTATTTAACCTTGTTGTAGTTTGTGATGTAGGCCTACAGCAAAATTATTACAACAACATTTTTGGAAGGGAGCTACACCATTCTCTGTGCTGTGTGCTCACAATGGTAAAAGAACTTCCTTTCTTGCCAGTCTTTGTTGTTTTTACCCGGTTTATCATTGGTAAATAAATTTGAAATATTCTTATTTTGTCTCTGCAGTGGTGCAGATTTCATTGAAAATAAGGCAACAAAGAATACATCATGTGTGGAATTTGGGCAATCTTTGGTTGTGACCAAGATGTTTCTAAACAGTGTAACAGTGCATTGAAAATAGCTCACCGAGGTCCAGACTCTTTCCGTATTGAGAACATCAACCACTACAATAACTGCTGCCTAGCCTTCCATCGATTGGTCATCGTGGATGACATCTATGGCATGCAGCCAATGAGAATCCGGAGCCATCCCCACATCTATGTGCTGTACAACGGAGAAATCTACAACTACCGCACTGTAAGAAGGTTTTCAATTTTTATGATAATTAACCTTTAGTTTGTGTTCAACGCTGTAACTAGACATGTACATTTTAAGGAGGCAAGTTAAGTAGCTGTTAATTGACATCATATGTTTACGCATCCTATTACATTCACTGTTTTTTTCTTTCTTCCCAATCTCATTTGGGTAGGGGGGGGGCAAGGGGAGGCAAGCACTAGCCCCCCCCCCCCCTTGCAGGTTGTCTCACTGTAGGCCAATGTACTGTAGTGATTGTGTGATAACTCACTCAGGCATGTCTTGTCCTGTTTCTTCTGCTGACTCTGGACTTGCTGTAATGCCAATGTTACACTTCAATACATTATTTTAATCCTTAAACATGGATGTTTTTTTTGTTCATGAGAGTTTGTGTAATATTTGAAGTATTATTTATTCTTATCTTTTCAGGTACAGAAACAGTTTGGCTTTCAGTATTTGACTGATTGTGATGGTGAGGCCATAATCCACTTGTACGCCCAAGGAGGAGCAGAGTATGCTGCCTCAATGCTGGATGGTGTCTTTGCTTTCTGTTTATTAGACACAGCTGCCAAGAAGGCAAGTATTATTCACCATCAGCAGCAGGTCAAGTTTCATGCTGATATGAAAATATTGCTTTCAAAGACAAAAAGTTACAGTTAGTCAAACGGAATCCCTGGCCCTCCTGAAAAACAATCACAATGAAAAACAGTGCTGTTAGATTCATGAGAAAGTTTCAGATGCAAGATATGTCCCATTGAGATCCTCTGCAATCTGCTAATTAGATTTCCCCATTACATGTACAGGTTTATCTTGGTCGAGACACATATGGAGTTCGTCCAATGTTCAGACTCCTAAAGGATGATGGGTTTCTTGCTATCTGCTCTGAGGCAAAAGGTCAGTGTTATTGATGTTTCATTATCTCTTTCTTTTTAGAGCTGAAATATGATCAGAGTAGATTGTACTTTTAAAAGTGCGTTAACTCTAGTAATACTTTGCGGTAATGTAGCATTTCCAGGTAATGATCTTTATAATGTAGTCTCAGTCTTGTCAGATCAAGGAGCTAGCATAAAGCACTTAACCTTAATTTGGTCATGATACATTACTAAAAGAATAAACTTGTTAGGAAAAAATGGCAATTGTGAAAGGGCCAGATAACCTTGATAGCTGTGTTTGATATTTCACAAAGTAAGTTATACCAAGGGGCAACCCTGGTTATACAATTTAGTACTTCATTACAGTACACTCAGATCAACACAACCTATGGAACCCAGTGAATACTTCATGTGAAGTGTATCAATACAGTTGGTATGTCATAGGGCATACGTGTAGGGGACTAGTTAATGTAAAACACAGACAATATCTGGCACAATATGGTAGAGGACATTTTAATGTTACTTGTATTGGTACTGTGATATTATACCAATAACTTATCTACTTATGTAGCTGCATGCAGGGTCCATTGAGTTTTGGGTCAGGAAGTTTATAAACTTTAGCAAACAGTCTTAGTACAAATTTCTATAGAAGCAGTAGTGTTCTTAACTTTATTCTCATGGTGAAATCCTAATATTGCTTTATGTTCCATAAATTTTGTTTTCAGGGCTGTTGGGACTTGCCCATGGAGATGAAGACCATAATATTGAAATCATTCCATTTCCTCCTGGAAATGTGGAAAGCTATGACCTTGATTCCTCTGGCAAAGTGACACTTTGTGAGAGAGTGGAGTTTCATTCTTTTGAGAACAAGCCCAAATGGTCAGACATCTCAATGGCTGTAAAACCAAATGGTAATTAATGTGACTGATTTGTTTAGTTAATGATTGACATTTGGTTATTTGTATTAAGATATTGCTATGATATTTCTGCAATCATTCCTATGCTTTAATTAGATATGATTAATTTTGAAGGATCATGAAAGACTGTAGAAGGAAGTGTGATTAAGATTGTACTAATAACAAGTGTTTTATAAACAAGACATTCAATTCATATGTCAAAGCACTTGTTACACCAGTGATTATTGGTATTTTTATTTTGTTTTCCCTTCTTTAGAGAAAGTTCATCTGGCCCTTATTGTGATTAATTCGTAATTTGTTTTGATCCTGATTGTAATTAATTATCAATTATGTTTATATTAATTCTAGGTGAAGATATTCATGAAAATATCCGCATCCTCATCACTGATGCAGTCCGGAAACGTCTGATGACTCACCGTCATATCGGATGTCTTTTGTCTGGTAAGATTAATAACTTCATCTTCTCAGTACACTGTCAAAACTCGAGTGTTCTTATTTCACATGCAGATAATGAACTCTGAGTAGCTGAAGTGATGCTCTTTTTCATTGGATATGTGTTTTTTGTTTAGGTGGGCTAGACTCTAGTTTGATAGCAGCTCTTGTGGTCAAGTTAGCCAAGGAATCTGGACTTCAGTACCCGATACAGACCTACTCTATCGGGATGGAAGGAAGTCCTGATGTGCTCGCAGCTAGAAAGGTACAAATTAAATAATTTAAATAAAACAGGTCTAAGCACTAATTTAGTCTGTCTTAGCCCTCAATTTTCCTTTAACATTGCAATTGTTTATGGTTATATGCAATATGGTATCATGTTAGGAATGTTCCTTTTTATATTGGAGCAATATTATTATCTTTAACACTCTTAGGTTGACTGCTTATTTAGTTTGTATCCATTCTGCTGTTAATGTCACCTAATGAAATAACAAAATCTTATCTTTAATAGGTTGCAGCGCATATTGGCAGTGACCACCATGAGGTATCTTTTACATCCGAGGAAGGAATTGCTGCCCTGGAAGATGTTATTTATTCCCTAGAAAGTTGGGACACAACAACAATTAGAGCCTCTGTTGGTGTGTATTTTTTTTACATAATCCCAATATCATCAAGGTATTGAGTTTCATAAGAAACTTCAGAGGGTCTCTTTAAGAGATGTTTCATAAGATGAAAACAATGTACATTATGGCCATTAGAACTGATGTTTCAAACAAAAGTCTTAAAACCAACTGAGAAAGTTTTATCCTTAAAACTATATGACCATTAGATATTAAATCACTTTGAATTCAGCAAAATCAATAGATGATAGTTTTAGTGCTGCTTTATCATAATCATCAAACTATGGATTGTTTATAATTTTGGTTTTCCAGGTCTTTCCCAAGAGAATAATAGGCACCAGTATTTAACTTTGTGGTATTTGTTTTATACTTTTACAGGTATGTACTTAGTCTCTCGCTACATTAAGAAAGAAACAGATAGGGTTGTGATATTTTCAGGGGAGGGAGCTGATGAGGTTGCTCAGGGTTATATCTATTTTCACCAGCAACCCTCCATTGAAGAAGGGGACGCTGAAAGTCGACGTCTTCTGAAGGATTTGTATCTTTATGATGTATTAAGATCGGACCGTACCACTGCAGCCCATAGGTGAGTACCAAAGAAGAAAAGGGTCAGCCATTTGTCTTTAAAGGAACATTACAGAATTGTTTTTTTGCAGTGTAAGCACTTTATGTAATACACCATATACATAAACTGACAAACCTGTAGAAGTTTGAGATCGATCAGCCATC
>JAUELU010000025.1:132783-143009 GCA_032357145.1 Evasterias troschelii
TCAAATTCGTGGAAAATTACTTCTTTCTCGAAAACTACGTTACTTCAGAGGGAGCCGTTTCTCACAATGTTTTATACGATCAACAGCTCCCCATAACTCGTTACTGAGTAAGTTTTTATGCTAATAGTTATTTTGTGGATTACCAATAGTGTCCACTGCCTTTAACTGGAGAAAATTGAAGTGTTTTTTGTTGCCACGCAGACATAAAAAGTTTGAATTCAGATAAAAGTTGTTTACAATTCTCATCCCTATTATAATCCAGACATAATAACTTTAAGATAATTTTAAGTCTTCCAGTATGACCACAACAACAAACGTAGGATAAAATTCATTTCACACATGTGAAATCAGTGTAACTTTCTCCTTACATTTATTCAAATTTGATAAACTGTTAAACACATAAACGGTTAAAATGTCTGTGAGAGCGAAGGTGTTTCACCCCTAACAAAGCCAAGAGATACTCCGTAATTAAAGATAAACACTAAAGGTAAATCCACTTGCGTCCTGATTTATAGCCAGAAAAAAATGTTTTTACCAGAAATACATTTTGTTTTTCTCTCCAGGCAAATGATGTTTACCTATCTGTTTTTTCACATTTCTAAGCATTAAATAAGCTATAAAGCAAAATAAACAAAAAGGGAAGACAAAAAGGAAAATGGAAGCCCTATCATGTAATGTTTTTTTTACATATTTACATTTACATAAGATGATATTACAAATTACAATGCCAAGGTTTATGTACATGTATAGTGCGCAACATTTTTAGGTACAAATTTCCTGAAATCATTTAAACTCGGTGAAGGATTTATGCTTTCACAAACCATAACCATGTCTTTTCCAAGAAAATTCTCCTTAAATGTAAATGACATGTACTGCATTTTAGAACCACTACCAAATGCTGATTGTTTCTTACTATCTTTACCTTTTACAAGCTTCTAAGTTTAATCTTTACATTTAAAACTGTAACCTATACTTGGGCTATCAAGTTGGCAGCGGTCAGGTTTAGGGTATTTACAAAGTTTAAGCAGAAATCTGGGGCCATTTGTACTTGTATGATTGATGCAAGAATGAATGTATTTTTCATATTTTTTTTTTGAGAAAATGTGTTTGAAATGCTTAAGCATTCTGCAAGGTTTCACCAATGTATAAAAACATCACTCTTCAGGCACAAATACTTGCCAACTTGTCGTTCTTTAACTTGGACAGAGTTTTTTACCACAAAGGAACTTGTTTTTGAATGGTAGCTGACTAAGATTAAAATATCATGTGATTACATTAGTCCCTTGTTAACAGATGCAATTTCATATCAGACTTGTTAACCTCCATGTACACGTTTTAATGAAGACTTGGTAAGGGAGGCGAGGGTCATAACAATCCAGCCATCTGCCAATACCTCCTCTAATTACTAACATTTTTGACCAGAAAAAAGACACTGTATCTTAAGACAAATTACATTAACTTAGAAAAAAAGAAGAAGATATTTAAGGAGTCCACTGATTAGTCTATCTCAGCGTTGGGGAAGCAAAGAACTGCGTCTTCTTGGACTTCTCTGATTTACTGCCAAACCTATCAAATAAAATAAAAAGTCCAGGTCAAATATTGCTTTGGGAAATTAACAATTAACATGGTTTACACAGCGAGTCTTCAAGCTTCAAACTTATCAATCATGCATACATTGACGATAACATTGAGAACAAATATGTATTTGATAAACTGACTGACTTTGCTGAGTGGTCACTAGTTAGTTTATTAGAGTTTACTTAATGCTTACTAATGCTAATAAATTATCTGGGGCATAGCAATGGTTTGTAAAATTCAAAGTAAAGTTTACAGACAGCTGCACCATCAATCCAAAATAGGTAAATCCATGGTTATTCATGTATCGTTAACCACATAAATAAACAAACCTAGTTCTTTGTGATTTTTCTGACTTGATATGTTAATTTAATTAAGATTTAAATAAAACATTCAATGTAATGTGAGTGAATATGGAAGTAAGCTGGCATTTAGGTTAAATGTCAAAGTCAACATTAAAGACATGTTCAGCTGAAGAATAGAGATTTGTATCATAATAATAATAATAATGGAAACAACAAATTAAGTATTACCAAAAGATTCAGGACAAAACAATAGAATTTAAAAGCTCTAGTTAAGCTTATAAAAATCACAGACTTAAACACTGGTAATGTATAAATGCAATAACTGGACAAGTAAAGACAGAGATTAAATGTCAAATGTCAATAATTACATTATTATTAATAACATAATTTACAGTAGACATATCTCCTCAATTATTATTTTAAATGGGCCATCATATAAAACACATTAAAACAATAAAATTAGATAAAAAATAACAAAAACTTACATGTTCACATTGAAACAATTTCAGATACAATCAAGAATAAATAGAGAGTTAAATGTATGGGACTGGGAGGCTCAAAGTACAGTACCACAATAAAGTATTCAATAACATTCAAATCAAAGCTGCAATCAACACCTGAGGAGACCCAGACTTGCCTCATATTTTACAAATTATTCAGATCTTTTTAAGATGATGGATTAATGATAACAAGACAGTGATATTTACCTTGGAGTGAGGGAGGCTTTAGAGAAGATAGACCTGGCTTTACTGATAGAGGAACTAGATGGAGTCTTAGAACCCATTTTGTTGCGAGTGTTAGGAGTGTTGACTGCTGCAAACTTGGTACCATCAGCTGTAATAGTCAAATGTAACGACAAATAATAGTTGGAACAAAATCATGAGACAAACACAAATTAAGAGGACAGAGAAATAGCAAGAAAACTTTGATAGAGGCTATCGTTTTACAAAAATTACAACAAAGGGAAACAAAAGACACAGCATCCAGTCCCCCAAAAACCATAAGAGCAGAGAGCAAATTGTCATAATAAAGAGGCAAATAACATTTGTTAGGAATTCATTCAAAAGTAATACTGCAAACAAAGATACATGAGAAACTATAAGGGGTTAGGAATGTCCAGTGAAAAATGAGTTGTATGACTTGTGTGCATGATACCAAGAGGATTAATCCGATTGGAATGAATTGGGTGGTCCAAAAATGATGCTTTTCTATCAATCAATCAATCAATCAAACATCACTTACATTTCAAATATTAGTGTGGTGCAATTAATTAGTGCATTATAAACATTCTTTAGAACTAGCTACAGTAACCATTATCACAGGTCATCTCATTGCATACAAGAAACCGGGCACTCAAAATTTTCTCCCAACCCTCTTAGATTGATTGCTTGTCTCTACATGGAATCACAAAATACTCTTGAGGATACACTCGGTGAGAGTTTAACAAAAAAGAGTAATGTTGATTATCCAGTCGTGTCCTCACTTTAGCCTGGCAAATCAATGGTATGGTCAAATCTTTTTCCAACTGAAATCAATTCAATGATTTGGTGAGTTATTTGTAAATATTCTAAAATAGGCAATTAATTTTTTGCTCAGCTTAAGCTTAACAAATATTTTGTTTCTCTTGGGGTTCTTGTATTTGAGTGAGATGACCGTTTGATGTTCATACGTTTTTTAGACTTCTTGTTGCTGGGCGTCTTTGACATGGTTATGTACTGGGCTGAAATTATAAAGTTACCATTGGGTATCAAAACAGGTGATTAAATGAATGATTAAATGAATGATACGTAACATCTTGAGACAAGTCAGGTTTCTCAGGTATGGCATCAAATCAAAGAATTAATTCGTTTATCCATTAAAGAGTTTCTAATTGCATTTTGTTATTACTTTTTTACATTAGAAACTGATTGACTTATTTTAAGTTAGGTAAACTGGTAGTATTAACAAGAACAGATTGCTACATCGATTGTCTCATGTAAACTAGTATACCTTTTTAAAACCATGCACAGCTTAAAATCTGAATACAAGCAATAACTTGATAAGACAAAGTATTGTTGCTTAATCCTTCATCTTCATGTCTAAGAAAGAAACAGAGACCTACCTCCTGAAACCACAGCTTCCGGGGTACCAAAGTGTCTATTATGAATAACATTCATGTCTCCTGTCATGGTATTCTCTGTATCCAGGTTAACAAATGCCTTCCAGAAGTCTGTAGGTAATGATATCAACCGATCTACAACCTACAAATACAAACCACAAAATATATATTTGAAAGTAGTTTTTGTTTATGTGAACAGAAATTGATTATCTTGGACCTTAGTGCTGTCTTTTTTTTTAGACACAAGTTGGTCTGACCATATAGAAGAGAATCAAGGGGTTATACATACAGCGGGTTGTAGCTTGGTGTCATTGAGCATCTGAAGTGGTTCTGGGTCTGGACATGAATGACCAACAATTGTAGGTCCAAAGACACGAGCAAGGTTGACAACATTCATCTTGCAGGCATGGCTCTCTGACACTCTGCAAAGGTTCACATCAAAATTATTACTTTTTAATTCCCCAGTTGGATGAGAATAGATAAGATTAAACTTTCAGTAATTTAAACTTATCCAAAGCAAATGTTATTCTTGTGGAAATTGACATTCATGATCCAACTTACTTGAGATGACTTTGAATGTTTTTTTTTTAAATTTGGTTACGAGTTGGCTAAGTTCAAATGATCAACTCATCAATGGATTTTTGAAAATCTCAATGCAATGTTTGTGAGTTGGAAACACCTAAATTATAGCTGATTATCACTTTAATTTTTATTCCTAAGCCCCAGCACTCACCTCTGCAAATGAAGCACAACATAGGCCAGTGTGTCACGATTGACCAACGGTAACTCACTTATGGCTTGATAGGTGAAGGTGATGCTGTCCTCAGGGTCAGATAACCCAGCAGCTTTCATGAAGGTCTCATGAAGCTTGAATGTCACCAACGGTTCAGAAATACTACGCAGAAAGTCTTTCAACAAACCTGTGATGTTGTGGATCTCATAAATCTTTTCCTGTTTAAGATACCAGAAACTCTTAGGTGTAATGCTTTCTTATGGTGAAGGAATTTAAACAGAGTTATTTAGGGGCTTTTATTTTCACCAGACTAATGGACAGTATTTTGCCAAATTGACTTACAAAGTGAAGGTCTTTTCCAAGCAAGAAT
Organism: Evasterias troschelii; assembly: GCA_032357145.1. Taxonomy (NCBI): domain Eukaryota; kingdom Metazoa; phylum Echinodermata; class Asteroidea; order Forcipulatida; family Asteriidae; genus Evasterias; species Evasterias troschelii. The sequence continues at coordinate 137,865 of JAUELU010000025.1, forward strand.
TTCTCTTTGAGGTCTTTGATGATACGCTCTGATCCTGAGAGACGATATAAACCTTCCTCACTCATCCCTCGTTTCTCAATCTCAGTTATACATTGAACCTGAAATACAATCACAATTTACGACAATGGTCCATTATCATTCACATTTACATATAAAGCAGTCTTTATGATTCATGAGACAAAGTAAACTTTTCCAGTTGGAATCAATCTCTGATATCAAAGAAGTAGGTGTAACTCACCACAATAGCAGGAACCATTGGACATGATGTTGGTGCTACTTCATTGAGTGGGATATTAGTCGGCATCAGTCTGCCCTTCTTGGGTGTCATAGTTACAGGTACACATGGAAGTGGAGCTGATTCCCGACAGTCAGGGTGACAGACCATCCGACAATCTACACACAAATAAAACAAACCAGTGGTTAGTTGGTTTTACTTCCAGGTTTTGAACCACACAGGTTTAAGCTTCAAGTACCATACTTGATCCCATAATTATGACTTTACAAATTATGATCATACAAATGCTGTTGAATAGTAGATTCAAAAGTCCCAATGAGACAAAACAAAAACTCAGGTCAACATTTTGAACCCCTATTGGTGAAAAGGAAAGATAAATAAACAATTGTAGAACATTTGTTTAACAATCAAGAAATTATAACACAAAAAAAGCAACAAACAAACAACTTATTAACAACTTAACTTAAAGAGGAATACATTGCCTAATAACGACAAAAACAACACTTATATATTAATAGGTAATAATAAAACAAAAAATAAGTTCACGTACCTTTGCATTTAAGTGCATACTTGCCAAACTTTATGATTTTCTTTCCACACTGAAACATTCAAAGGAGAAAAACTGTTATAAACCTTAGAATTATTAAGCTCTCATTTTGTTGGTACATGTAGTATATAATGAATGATTGATTTTTAGACTGAATTTGAATAAAGGGTTTTACAATTAGCAGAAGCATTGTAATCTTGAGCACATTACCGGTTTGCATGTCTCTGGCTTAATAATGGTCTTTGTACAGAAGGAATGCTGCCTCTGTTTGATGACCTTCACAGGTTTCTCAAGATGCTGTGTCATGGTCCTGTTGTTTAATGCTGCCTTTAGATGTTGGTTTTCAGGAAGACCCCAGAAAGAATCATCCGAGTCATTGTGACCTACAAATTTTAATGGAAAGGAATATTTGATAATTCATACAAAAAAATTGTAACAAAGTTTGATAAACTAAATTTCACTACATTTAGTAACATTTCCCAAGCTTCTATCAAAGGCAAAAGTCAGCATAGGTTTTCAGGAATTAGTTACAAGTTTAAAATCTCCATAGAAATTAAGCGAGAAACCACTTCACTTATACTTATTTTGAAAGAGTGAACATTTGCATTTGATTGAAATATCTAATTTTGACTAAATTGCGTGCGATAAAGAAAGTAATTTTGAGTTTCCAACCAGTACCTCCACTCTTGAGGAGTTCTCTGGATGGTCTCCCACGGTTCCTGGGTCCTGGAGGACGGGTGAAGCTCTTTTCCAGCCTTGGAATTGTCTCTACCTGTGTAGAAGTCACAATTGGACCACCTGATGGCACGGTGACAGTGGTTGTTACAACAGACGTGTCCTGAAATAAAGGATAATTTATTTATCATGATTTAGAAATTTCTGAATTCCACAGGGGAAATAATACTTACTTGATCTATCTTTTAAAGATACAGAACCTGTTTGTGAGCTCAATTTTACAAAACTGGGGACAACAAACTTTATGTCCTTCTCTTTCATTTTGACTTTTCTGTTGATGGCAATACTTGTAATGAGCTTACCTGTTTGTGAAGAGGGCTTGTCATATACTGTGCTGTTTTCATTTTCTTAGGAGGTGTATCATCTTCTAGTGGGGGTGCACTTGGTCTCTGATTAACAATAAACCACAACATCAGCTTTAATAAGGTGGGAATGTAACATTAAGAAAAAGTACAGGAAATGATTTCAAAAGAATTACATCCTTTTATAAATTTCTATCGATGGCTTATTATTGATTATTGATAAATACAAACAATACACACGTAGAATTTACCTTCTTGGAAGGAAATCGACTCCAGGTCTTCCCACCTCGTAGGTATGATACATCTAAATCTTCTTCTGTGTGATCATAGCTTACATCAGATGGTGATAGAAGATCAACAGAGTGTTCATGGACAGCAGACAGTCTATTCCTTCCTGGGGTACCTCCATTCTGTTGCTCTGTCCCATTCAGAAACGCTAGACTTTCACGCTCTTTCTCCGACAGCTGGTTCATCTTGTTATCAGCAAGTAGCTCTCGGATCAGCATGATTTGTTGATCCTGTTCAATACAATGCAACATTCTAAAGTTGTCACAATGTAACAATTTGGGCCTACAATTGTTGTGTGACTCTTTTGTATGGTAGTTGGAATGGGCGAACGTAACATTAGGTAATACATGACATGTATTGCTTTTCAAAACAGTCCAACCAAAGGAAAGAATAGATGTAAGCAGAAACTAAATTAATCTTACCAACTGGTCCGTTTTTGCCTCAGCTTTTGTTCGTCTTTTCATTTCCACATCAATCTGATTCCTGTTGATAGAGATTTGTAAATTTGTATTATAAAGAAATGTAATTCAAGGGATTAATTTCAGTACTGTAGAAAAATGTAAAACTGACTAGAAGAAGGATATAATAGAGTAGTGGTCTACTGAACTCAGAAACTCTACTTCCCCATGGCCTGATTAGGTCAGGACTAACATAGTTTTCAGCCCGATTCTGGAATTGCTACAAACCTGGCAAGTTTGAGCTTGACATCAAGTCCATCTTTCTCTGCTGTAACCTTGGTAATAAATTCCTGCATGTGAAGTCTCTTTTGCATTGCATCAAGCCATTGACGTCTACAGGAATCTTGATTCCTTACAAACTTGAGGAATTCTGCCCAGAAGAAAGTGGAAAACAAAACAGAAATACTTAGCTCTGATCACATAATGACAAATCTTCAATTCTGGTGATAACGTGGGAAACGAAAGTTGTGTTCTTCTATGCAGATTTGAATTTATTACTTAAAATCAATGATCATTGTGGTCAAATAATCTGGGCCCAATTTCATGGCTCTGCTTACGTTTCATAGAATGTGTGCTACAAGGGCTCCGTAAGCGCAGAATTCCGCTGTAAGCAGAGCCATGAAATTGGGCCCTGTAGAAGTTTCTTTTATCAAAATCTAATTGAAAGCCAAAAATATGATGAAACAAACAGCAAAAACCTCAGGTGGAAATGGGCTAGAAAATACATGTGTTTAACATTAAAATACCTGGTTCACATCCTCTGCTCAGTACTGACTGGTAGTGGCAGATCTCGTCAAAATCAGCAACAATCGACATTTTGATCCAGCCTTGTAATTGCTGCTTTTTCCTTTCAATAAGTTACTCTCATATGTTTCCTGCAAAAGAGGGAAAGTAACCCAAGAGTAACACACAAATTGGAATCTGGAGGTACTAATATTATGGTAGAAGGAAACCAGTGCATAGACCCCTTTTCATGGTATGCATCATGTTGAATCTGCCCCATTGCTAGTTATTAGTTGCGATAAATTGGAAATAATCAACGCACTACCAATGGGGTAGTTGCAATAATCGTAACCCACCATCCTCTGCGACCATCAGGAGGATGTTGGGTTACGATATTACTGCAACTACCCCATTGGTAGTGCATTGATTATTTCAAACTCTGCAACTAACTGATAATTGCGCTTGACACTTACAGTGACACACATGACGCACAGCTAGAGATGTGGACGTGGGGTTAGTAATCAAATTAATGCCTGTTCGAAATAAACCACGCACCCATGGCATAGGGGCAGATTCAACATGTTGCATTTTAAAGATTATTTAACCTGCGCTACAGTCACGATGTTCACGATGCTAGCTACTCCTAGAAGAACTATGAGGTTCGATCCCCTACCATCTCCACCGATAGCGGATCGAACCTCATACTAGTTCTAGGACTAGGATTAGGTGCTAGCTACGTCCTGAACTGAAGAAATTGAATCATGATTGTCATTAAATAACAAAATCAAATAACATAACAGTTAACAAAAACTAACTAACATTAACAAACAACAAATATAACAATACACTTAATTAATCAATTAACAGTAGACAGTAACCATGGACGGAGGTAGGAAGAAACTGACTTACTAAGCTTGGTTGTTTATTATTAAATATTAATATTATTATTATCATTGTTGGTTTGTTTCAGAAATAAAAGATTCGCACTCACAGCCTTAAAAAGTATTTTTTTAAGAAGAGTAAGATAACTGAAATTGATAAAAATTAAAGAATAATTATTTGATTAAAAAAAGAATGTTAACAAAATTAGACAAAACAAAAGTCAGAGATTTTAAACATAATTTAACATAATTACTTTTATTATTAACTTATTCGTGAACTAAAAAACATGGCATGGATGAATAAAAATACATTTTTGTTGGCCATTATAAATTGTTAGGTCTAGGAACACTCTAGCTACACTAGCTACATGTAGGTCACAAGTGCCTATGTAAAGTGAGCCGGCAGAGTGATGATATGAAAAGGGTTTACACAACACAAGTCATCCTCCTGGGGACCTGGTCTGAGTGTAAAAAGCGTTTGTAACCGTTTGTTATATTAATAAAATGCATGTGGTTTAAGATGTTTAAAAAGTAGAATACAATGATCCACACAAATATGCCTCGAAATTGCGTGGTTTTCCTTTTACATCGTCAACCAACACTAACAGTCGGTCGGCCATTTATGGGAGTCAAATTTTTGACTCACAAATGGCCGACCGTGTTAGTTCGCAAAGTTGAAAGTAAAAGGAAAACCACGCAATTTCTAGGCTAATTGAGTGATCATTGTATTGTATTCTACTTTTAAAACATCTTTCTATATAAACCACATGCATTTTATAACAAACGGTTACAAACGCTCTTTTTTACAGACCAGATAGCCGCCACGTTACACTAACAGTTTTTACACTACACAGGACAGGGGTAGATTTCACAAACCTCTCTTCCTAACCTAGGACTAGACTACTCCTAGAACTATGAGGTTCATTCCGCTATCGTCTCCATTAATGGAGACGATAGCGGAATGAACCTCATAGTT
>JAUELU010000025.1:147412-158403 GCA_032357145.1 Evasterias troschelii
TTGTATTCTCCTTTGTATCAAGACATGCTTGTGTTTTCCTTGTGCATTTAGTGTGTAAGAAACAAAGGAAGATAAATCTGGATCGGCTCCACATGTATGCTGCTATTTCATGTAGCACACAAACTAATTCTGATCCTACAACTGTTTAAAACTTTAATGGAACATACTTTTATTCTTCTGTACACCTCTTGCAATGGAGTATTGCTCCTCTCCCACGTTAGGGTCCCTGAATATTGAGAAGATATCTTAAAATAGTTTCAAGCTCTAGTTAAATATTAGGAATTGGTGATAAGTTTAATCTGTCCTAATCATTCTTGGTTAAGATTTCAGTTGTCTCATTTCATAGCAATCATATTAAAACTCACTCCACCTTAATTTATTTTCTATTTTTTAGGACTACCGGTCTCTCCAGGATATCATTGCTATCTTGGGTATGGATGAGTTGACAGAGGAAGATAAACTCACTGTGTCACGTGCCCGTAAGATCAGTCGTTTCCTCTCACAGCCCTTCCAGGTAGCTGAGGTCTTCACTGGTTCCCCTGGCAAACTGGTACCCCTTGCTGATACCATCAAGGGATTCAAGTCTATCTTGGATGGTAAGAGATTTACATTTTGAGGTTATGTTTTTCTCAAGTTTTTGTGTTTTTTTTTTCTCGGTTGGTTGGGTCAAAGGACAGGATGAGTGATAAAATCTTTCTTTAGCTTCTCAAGTCTAATCTGTACATCAATTCCAGACTTGAGACCCTGATGTCAAGAGCCTTTGTATCAAGACATGCTTGTGATTAATGTATTCATTTAGTGTGTATGAAGCAAAGGTAGATAAATCTGGATCGGCTCCACATGTATGCTGCTGTTTCATGTAGCACACAAACTAATTCTGATCCTACATATTATGTTGCACCCTAACTGAAAATTATTCCACTACTATCACCTTGGAGTATTGTGAAGGCAACAATGGCAAAAAAATGTGTTTCTGTTTTTTAAACAGGTGAACAAGACCACCTACCAGATATTGCTTTCAACATGGTAGGTACCATCGAAGAGGTTGCAGACAAAGCTGAAAAACTAGCTGAGGAGCAATAGAGGGCTCACTTCTCATTGGTATCAGCCGATATGTAGAATATCCCTCGGCTTAGAAATTTATTATTACATGCTAAGAATTATAATTATATGAGGTTATAGAGCTTTGAAGTCCAAGACCAGGTTTTGTTAAGAATTGTTTGTGATTTGAAAAAATAAATGTTTTTGGTTTTTGTGCAAAATCAGTTTGAATAAGAATTTGGTAGAGAAGCAAAGAATATTGTTAATTATATTCCTTTGAAAGGTTTTAACTTGGTTTGAAACTACAGTGTATGAAGAATGATATTTCATTAATAACAAAAATAGAGTGGGAGAATGCTTGTCTCAATAGAGTTGTCTCTTTAGAGTTTCTAATACACTGTCTGTATTTGTCAGTGTATCGGTTTGTATAAAATAATCGGTCAAGGCTTACTTTGTTTCAAGTAAGATCAAGTTTTACTAGAAGAAAAACGAAAAACAAGCTTTGGGCTATAAACAATGAGAATTAACATGTGGCATATTTTTGTTAATTGGGGCCCCGTTGACTAAAAAATAAGTACTGAACATTTATTCTTTTTTATTCAATAAAGGGCAGCGTGAAGTGTGGTGTTCATTCAGGCACAACATTTTGGGGCACTGAGAGACAATTTGGCAAAATTGTTATTCAAGTGTGAAGTCTAGTATAAGTTAGTACCAGTTTGTAGGTGGGCCTTGCACTCAATAAAGTATAGCTTATTCCAAGGGCCAAATTTCATGCCCGTCATGTTTCTTTGAATACAGGGCTTCTACCTAAAGTTTTAATGAATTCTAATTCAACTTGTGGAATCAACATGAAAAAAGGAGTGACATTTTCTTTGGATCATTACCATTTGCCTTTGAAAATGTTGATTTGTTGCACTAATAAATAAATTTTAATTCAATTAACGTTGAAATACTTCTCTTTGATGAGTTTTTTATTTTTTGCCTCTTATTGTTATTGTTTTTTCACTTCTTTGAAACATCTGTGGGGTTGACTGCTTAGTTTTTTTTCATTATTTATTTTATTTGCATATTTATATATTTGTTATTGGGGGGGGCGATGGTGTCAATCCAACAAACACAAATATCAGTTTGAATTGTTCAATTTTATATTTTTACAAATTTACAGTACCAATCTTTTTGTTACAAACTTATCAAATTATATTTCAATGTCTTATTGCAATTGAAAAAAATACAGTATTTACAGTATACAAATATAAATCTATAAATATTAAAAACAAATTTGGACAGAAAGTTGTGTTGGACTACAAATGACACGCTTTAAGATGGCCTGGTATATTCCCAATGATGACATTGTTTGATCAACCACCAGAAACACCTCTTTCAACATCTTTGTGAGAGGCAATCCAGACCTTGTGCACACGACATCATTTGAGTCGAGGTCAAAAGGTTTGTTCATTGGCCAACAATTTGTGCCGCGCATACACATCTGTGCATTTCCATTAATTTATTATTGGTTTACCTCTAAGATGGCAGCTTGATAACTTCAGTGTGTCTATCCTGGCACTATTAAGGGGCTTCTCAGAATAATGCTTGCGAGTTTCTGAACTCTTCTGCTTTTACAAATGCACTGCTGAAGAGTCTGCAGGCCGGATTAGAGTCGGTTGCGCGGTGATAATCGCCAAACTCCAGTGTCTTCAGTGTCAAGACACCGATGCCTCATATAATATCGTATTGCAATTAAACAGAGTATTTACAAGTATACAAATAAATATATATACAAATAAAAAATTAATTTGGATGGAGGAAAGTGTTTAAAGGCACTGTACACGTTTGGTAATGGTCAAAGACCAGTATTCTCACTTGGTGTATCCCAACATATGCATAAAATAACAAGCCTGTGAAAATTTGGGCTCAATTGGGCGTCGAAGTTGCAAGAAAATTATGATAGAAACAGCTAAAAACATTTTTTTTCAAAATGTCGGTGAGAAACCATCTCATACTGGCAATCTGATACATCATGTACATTTGATTTTTAAAACCAAAAAGTTGGTTTTATTTTCCATGTTTATCTAGACAGCCCTGACGACTGTAGCTCTTTATGCTGTAGGCATTACTATCACTTGTCCAGATGTTGAAGGACGACTATCTTGCTTCCATCTTAAAATGTAATAAAGAAGAGATAATCAATTAGGTACACTAAACACTAACTAATTTCAATATTTGTTCAAGCCAAAATCTGTTGGGCCTGAACAGAGTTTCTATGTTTAAGTCAAATTCAAAGTCGGCACTAAGAATAGGTTTGGTAAAGAAAAGAATAATTGTGCACTTACTTTGGCGGAGGTGATGGAAGAGGTATGACACCTTCAATATAGGAATCTTCACCATCAATATCATCACCATCGTTGTCAACAATTTGTGATGCTAAGTTGGCAAGAAAAAGGAGTATATTCTTTTTAAGTAAATAATAATTGATGAAGTGTTTTCAATTATCTGTTGGGCAACCCATGTACATGTGATTCCATTTACTAATTTTGCTTTGTTGCATCTTGTTAATGTATCAAGAAAACGAGCATGAATTTATGAATTGACAGATTTTTGGATGAAGTTAAGATTGATTAAAATTCTTACCGGCAGCTGAAAAGAGCTCAACTCCTCTGCCTGATGGAGGGGATACAGTAAATGGTGAGATGAGGTCAAGTCTGGGGTCTCTGACTTTTGACATCTGACCTATTCCAGGCTGAAAAAAACCCATAGATGTACAAAGGCAATTATCAGCAAACTCCATAGCACTTTTGGGGATGAAATGTATGTATTACAAAATCCTTTTAACACATGTATAAACAATGCAAGTAAATTTACAAGAATTGTTCCTTTGCTTACCAGAGGCGGATGTTGTTTCCTGGGTGTATTGGTAGGCTGGCTGCTTGGCATAACCCCAAGGGGTGCATCGGCCTAAACAAAGAAACGCAATGAAGATGAGCCATACAAACTAACACAGACACTACAAAAGACCAACTCATTTTTTTAATTCACCTCTTTGTCAAATCCATGGTGTTTGTCACCACCATTCACTGAAGACAAGAAGACATGAACTATCCCAGTCCCAGAAAAACATAAAATCACCTGTGAATATGAAAGGTGGAAGTTTAATGGCACCCCACTCCAGGTATATATAAATGTTTTGTTGCAAACAGAGAAGTCCAAGGCCCAAAAAGTCCACACCTTATACTTGTGATACTTACAGCGTATGACACGGAAGCATGGTGAAGTGTTGCTGCCTGTTTCTGCAACGTTTGTCTCACAAAGCTCTCATCCTTCAGGGCATATAAACTGAGTAGTTTATAAAAAATACACGTTAAATGTACAAGAGTCAATAGAAGCCAGCCAAAGTAATGTTTGATAGATTTTTCATTTATTTGTAATTTTCCACTTCTCAAGGTTGTTTTTCTTTATTTTATAGAATAATACTTCTTTTTTATGTAAAGAGCAACATATTACATTGTAAAGTGATGGTGAGGTTTAGACTGCAAACAAACCTTTTTTGCAAAATGGCAAATTTCTTCTCCCACATTTTAGTTGTTCTGGCAAGCTCTTTCTTCAACCTGTACATATTGTATAATATAAAATGCACCTTTTATCTAACAGGGGATAGTTTGTACATGTACCTGCAATGAAATTAAGAATTTCAACAGTGATCTTGTTAAAAAAGAATTGCCAATGAAAAATGCACAAAGACTATACAAAGACTATAATCATTGCAAAATAACTTTTATGTTCAAAAGCGAAAAGATTGAAACTAACAGAATATGGTGGTTGACAGAGTAAGTCTCCACTGTAAAAACAGAAACACAATTAAAACAAAAAAAGTCTCACCGTTCTACTTCTAGCTTCATGAAGATTTCAATCTTCTTCAATTTTGAGAGATCTGTGTCACTTTTAGAAGCAACTAAGGCACTCTCTCGTTCCTGTATTTAAATGGCAGAAATATAAACCATGAATTTTTATCTATCGTGCCAACAATGGTTTTGAGTAATTAAGGCTCGATTGAAGTATGACCATGGTACTTGAGAGTCCGAGTCTCCACAACACAAATGATCAATTTGGATGCATTGTTCTGGTTAGAAAAAGTTTTAAACTTATGTATCCTTTATCAACTTTGTAAACTATATATTGTAGTATAAAAGTCAAAGTTCCTCAACATAGAAAGCTGATAGCAAGTCTCCATTGTGAGATGTTTTAAGGAAACCATACCTTCTTTTGGAGAGCTAGTGCTGTCTTGCGTTGTTCTTCTAACAGTCTCAATCTCTCTTCTTCTTGTTGCTGTTGTTCCTTAGCGTGTTTACGAGCGATTCCAACCATCTGTTAAACAAATATTTCAAAAATATCAACAAACATCACTTATTGGTTATTTATCACTTTTTGGTTCAGTTAAAAATTATTCACACATTTGCTTTTGTGTTTTACACATGATTCAATGAATGTTATATTCTATGCACAATGACATGAAGTCAAAAGGGCTGCAAATTCTTCAAACACAGTCTTGGAAAATATTCATTACAAGGAATGATTTAAAAAAAACTTTAAAACAACACACACAACAATTTGAAATAGAACTGAGGCTCTTCCAGTGCACAGGAGTCTAGTACAAAGCTTCTCACAACTTCAACAAGATGACAAAGCCAAAATAATCCATGTTGCTAAACATAATGGAGGGGGAAATGTGTAAAAATGCATCTCAAATAAAAGAGACTCAGTAAAAGTTGAACAAATAATGTGATAAACAATTAATGAATTTATTACAATGCAGAAGTGCATTTTATGTCATGATGTGGAATTTTTGTATGGTATGGAATTTGTCAGATATAATTATGATGTAATGCTGAAATGTTCTGTGCTTTCCAGTCATCAATTCAACTTCATTCAACTTCACATGTTGCTTTTTACAATAATATGCTGTTTGGGGAAAATAGCAGGCTAGCCAACACATTTTACAAAGCGATGTTGTACAAAAAAACATAAATGAAAGATGGTTTACCAACAAAATGTGACAGGGTGTGTTGTCAGTGCTCTGGCAACTACTGAATATGCATGAGAATCATAAATATTGATGTAAACTTTTAATACATGCAGTCTTTTCAACATAAATACATGACTTTTGCAGACATTAAACAAGGACAATGAAAAAACTTTTCCAACTGAAACAAACTTTTTTATGCTCCTGCTCCTTGGTTGAAGTAATCTGAAAATTACAAGATTTCATGAAAAGTGAGAAGGAAATGTTCTCATAAATTGGATTGTCAACAGTTGATGGCAACCATACAATCAGACAGATAATAAAGCATTCCTGTAACATTCAATGATTATAGTAGTAACAAGTTATCAAGATATGAAGTCAAGAAAAGTAAGGCTCAATCTGCCAAATTAAACAAATGCAACACCATAGAGCATATGAATCCAATAAAACATACACCCACTAAAAACCATTAAAGGTAGTTTAATAAAATGAACAATAAATTTCTTTACCTCATCCCTTGCTTTTGACATCTTTTCTTGCATCTCCCTCTCAATCTGAAGTCGTTGTTTATCAGCCTAAAACAGATTATAAAAAAATTCCAACTAAATCCAAAACAAGATTTATTAATCAAATTACCTCAGGTTTCTTCAACAACAGTTAAGTATTATTAGTATTTTTGTTGGTTTATTTCGAAAATAAAAGCTTCGCAGCCTTTGGGAGGCTGAATTGAGTTTCAATTTTACAATAATAAGAAGAGTAAAGATCATTCAAAAATAGACAAAATTCAGAGATTTAAAAATTGTAAACCCCCCAAAAAGCATAATAAATATATACATATATAACTAGATAAATAAATACATTAAAGGAAGCTGGATAAACACTTTTAAAAAGTCAATTGTTATTTGTGTTCCATAGCCTACAGAGATAAGGTACAGGACTGTTTTTATACCAGTTAGTTTTGCAGTGAGGAATGGAGAGGTGATAACTGTTTCTTGATTTATGACTATGAGTTTGTGTTCTTTGCTCAGGAAGCCAGCTACTAAAAAACAACAGTTGTTTTGAGGCATCCAAGACTGTACTACACAATAAATTGAAGACAGAGGAACGGTAACTCATTTACAATAACTGCACAGGGACAAAACAGGTACTTACATTCCTTCTGAGTGAAGCCATTTCTTGATGGGCAGATGATTTTGCTTCTTCCAACTCATGCAGAAGCTGCAACCAAGACCATAACAACACGGTTACAAGTGAAATTTGTGAATTCTTCACTCGATAGCACCACAAAAATACACTTAGCAATCACAATTATTGGGATACAAATTTTACCTGCTTGACTTGTATTCTCTCCTTTTCAAGTTCCTTGGTAGTTTTGCTCACTTCTTTGTCTGTTTACCAAAAAATAACCATTAAAGTTGCATCATATGAAACTGATTTACGAATTTAAGAAGTGACCTACACCAGTATCAAGACATTTGACTACTCAAGATATAATTGTGTCATCTATCAATACTGTTTAAAGATGAAGTTTGTTTGAGAAGTGGGAGAACCCACACAACAAGTGGGTACGGACTGAAACTTCATTTTTTGTATGCCTGTTTTCTTTAAAAAGAACTTGTGTTTTCTTTGAAGGAGATTTAACTCCTGTATATTAGATATTGTTTTCTCCCCTGTTTTGGGGCTATTTTGCTTTGTTAGTTTTTGTAAAGAGCTCAATAAAGGCCCTTAATAAGTACGTTTTATTATTATTATTAAACCCAATCCACATAGTACCCCAAGCAGGATTTGACTTGGGGGTCCTGGAGGTGGACGGCGAAGAAAGAGACCACTACGCAAACCCAACCACCCCACAGGGACTTATTAGGCATAGTCAACGTAGAGCAGTCGTCTTAAAACAATTGATCTCAGAATCTCAGATGTGTAATCTTTGCAAAATTTGGTGTATATTAAATGCATTTGAACACTGGCTTACTTGATGGAATTGAAGAGACTTGTGGCGTTTGTAACAAAACACTGTAAGGAAAAACTTACTCAATTCTTCTATTTGATCATCTTTGCTATCCATTGCTTCCTCCATTGAGTCTATTCTCTGCTGTAATGTCCCCATCTCATCTCGGAGATGTTCAACTTCATACACAGCACTGGGTGTAGATGCTTCACTCCTTGGCTCCTAAGCATTATAATCAATGTTTACATCTATTAATCTATTATTCCATCTATTAATCTAGTATATTAGCGATAGTTTTTATGATGAATCAATCATTGAAACTATTGATGAGTTCACAACTTTAAAGAAAACAATTTCAAAAATTAATTTGTTCAGGTCTTGATAAACTTTCCTCTGAAGAGCAATCTTAACTATAAATGGCAGTAAATTCACATGCCAAGTTTCTGAGCCAAGTCAACTTTACCTGCGCTATTTGTGCAACCTGCATACGTAGCATATCAATGATACCTTCTTGCTGTGCAACCTGCTGTTGTAGCTTCTGGTAGTCCTCCCCAATCTGGTCGTTTTTATTTGATAGACGCTTCTGTTCAACTTGCATTTTTAGTCCTGCATGAGTCTTAAAAAGGATAAATTGGGGAAACTGAGTATTGAGAAGAATTTTCACTTGGTGGAAACTTGACATAAGAGTGAAACAATACAACTGAACTCAAACATTTGTAAGGTTTTTCTATTTTGGTCGCTAATGTTACAAGGGTGTACAGTACAATCACTACCTTCCAATCATTGTTGAGCTTGACAATAGCATCAGCCATTTGTTGACGAAAGCTTCGACGAACTACTTCCACTCTCTGCAATGAAGAGAAACCAACCAAAATTAGTACAAACATGCGGCTTGTCAATTCTTGTGAACCAGATTTTTAAAGTAAATGACTGGACTGTACCTCAGTATGCATCTTTTGTAGCTCTTCAACTCTTTCGTTGATTCTAACATACATGTCTAGAGTCTTCTCCTGCAATTTGTTCTCATAGTCTGCTTGCATCACTTGTTTTGTTACTGCTAATTCTCTTTTCAATCTTTGAGATTCCTGAAATGAGAAGGAAATCAAGTTGTTGTCTTCTTGTAAAAATTATAATACTTGGAAAACACTGTTAAAGTTATAGATAACGCTATTGACAAAAAAGTTTAGAAAAAATTTAAAATTCTGGTAACAGAAAACCTTATTTGATTTATTTCTTACCAAGGATTTTAAAATCAATTTAGCATATTTTTTTAACTTCAAATAGTCTCTTAAGAAACCTTAAGCTGATATCAACCAATTAACTTGCTAGTAAAGTTGCAAATTTGTTTCCAATTGGAGTGACTGGATAACTTTCCCAAGTGAGACATTTTCTCTCCCATGCTTACCTTGAGTAGACTTTGAATATCTTGGGTCATTTCTTTAAGGTCAACAATGTCTGATCTTTCTGTCTGAGTAGCTCTATCTTGACTGAAGAACCCAACCTTCTGCTGATCTGCAATGGACGGCCTAAAAAGTAATTAACATAATATTGAGTACTGGAACTTAAAAGGTTAAAGAAACATGTATTCTATAGCTCCGGACATATAAAATTATGATTGATGACCAGGTCTGTATGCTTCGTTCTAGAAAGGGAAAGGGCACCAAGGCATTCTCTACTCGGTAAAGGGCACCCTATGAGGAAATTGTAAATTTCTATTGGAGCATTTCAAGGGCACCAAGGCAATGACCAGGGGCAACGAAGGCAATCGTCTGCCATTCAATAAATAAAACAAATGCTTTTTGAAAATAAGTTTATATAAGAGGCGTGGCTCTGCATGGTCTGACGCATACATTTTTTCAGCCAATTCTGTTAATATGTACAGTAGTCAGTAGGACAGGAGGGTTGACATGAATTTAAATCTGAATGCACCCATCTATCAGGACACATCACACCAACTATAGAATAAGATAGAGTCAAACCGAGTGGTTTTGCAGTGACACATTGTGAGCGTGGCATGCTCGGTCCATATGAATGCGACTGAGCATACACACTGTTTGTTCGAAACATTGAGTATTCCCACCAGTTCCAAGTTTGAATCATATATTTTTTCTTACAAATAGACTTAGATTAGAAGAGTCATCACACACTCTCAGACTCACAAAGAGATTTTGCACATTAATTGTAATCCCGGCCCTGGGGGACCCATTTGTTCCGTCTCTGGCAAGTTTTATCCTTTTTTCTTTAAAATATTTTCTCAATTATGTTTTGAGTATTATGGTTGGATTTGTTAGACATTGAAGATTAAGCCCATGTTTTTAGAATTTGTTTCATGATTTTTGAAAGTGGTAAAAATTGGGCAAATCTGGTGGCTAGTCTGTCAACATTGGTCGAAATTGCACGATTTGGCACGAATGGTCGAACCTTGTGCATACCGAGTCATAACCCTCCGGTCTCCGACCGTCTGGGGTTACGATTATCGCAACTAGCCAAAATTAGGCTCTATGTGTTCTTTGTTTTTACAGTGAGCTCGGCGCGGGTCTAGAAAATCCACTCCACAAAAAAAAATTGCAAAGAATGATAAATTCTCACCGTTTTCAGAATATTCGCCTTCCGTTAACAAAATGGTTGAAATTTTCCTCCTGGTAATGCTTCGCTCTACGCTGGTAACAATTACCATCAATTCACGTACAGAACATTGGTTGTTGTGGACCAGCATTGCGCCTATGATTGTATACGTGAACCTTTGGATTTGTTACCAGCGTAGCGCACAGCATTACCAGCTGAAAAATTTCAACGGCGGCCATTTTGTTATCGGAAGGCGAGGATTCTGAAAACCGTGAGAATTTATCATTTTTTGCAACTTTATTTTTGCGGAGTGGACCCGAGCCGAGCTCACTGTGAAAACAAAGAACACGTAGAGCCTAATTTTGGCCAGATCCGGTTTGGGAAAATAACTGTAGGTGCAGAAACGTGAAGGAGAAAAAGTTT
>JAUELU010000025.1:186889-210853 GCA_032357145.1 Evasterias troschelii
ATCAAGTATTGCTGAGTACTAGGGCGGCCATGTAGACTCTACTTAAAGTACTTGTGCCATCAAGTATGACTACAAGTTTCTGAGTATCAAGTATTGCCGAGTACTAGGGCGGCCGTGTAGACTCTGCTTAAAGTACTTGTGCCATCATAACCAAAGGGGTGACCATACTGTATCCACTTCCTCTTCACCACATTCTCTTTTAGGTTCTGAAGGATATCCCTCGTGAGGCATACTACATTGCTACTAAGGTGGGGCGTTATTTGCCAAAAGTTCAAGAGATGTTTGACTTTTCAGCTGAGAAGACGCTGCAAAGCGTTGATGAGAGTTTGAGTCTACTGGGCTTAGACTATGTCGATATTATACAGGTAAATAAATTTAAAAATGTAACTTTGTTTGGCAGAAATATGTCATTAAACCATCTTTTGAAAAGAAAAACAAATATTTTTAGTCAAAAAGCAAAGAAGAATTTTGGGGTTAAAATGTTTGTATTCTTATCTTGTTTGGTTGGAGATTGGTTAACCATTGATTGCCCTTATTTGGGGTTTATTTTCACAGGTGCATGATATTGAGTTTGCTCCAAGCATTGATATTGTTCTTAATGAGTGCCTACCAGCCCTGGAGAAAGTGAAGAAAGCTGGCAAGACAAGATTCATTGGAATCACAGGGTACTCTATGGATATTTACAGAAATGTTTTAGAAAGAAGTTCTGTTCACATTGACACTGCCCTGAGTTATTGTCGCCTTACTGTGCTTGATACATCGTTACTTAAGCTACTGCCATATTTAAAGGTAAGAACTCTTGGTATGCTGGTGTAAGACATAGTAGTGGACAAAAGTGGAACATTGCCCTTGATTGGATGAATGTATTCAAAAAGTAATTTTCAAAAATTTAGAGAAATTACATGTTTGTGTATCGGAAAAAAATAAATTAGATTTGTAATTTTTGGAATTTTTGGAACGTTCCTGGCGGCCAATCAGAAGAATGCGCAAGTTAATGAATATTCAATCATGACTGAGTAACTTCTATGAGCTGTGAACAGGTAGATAAACACAGTTACGTTTGTGTACCATTCACATTTACAAATTTATTTATGATGTTCGAAAGGGTAAGGTCAAAGACATCGATGTGAGGGATTTGGAGAACCCATTTGTATACTAAAATAAATACAATGTACCAAATTGTCAATTGATCCATGCTGTGTTCTTTGTGCGCCCTGGGCTGTGTTATGGAAATAATAAGCAATTTCCAATCATTTGCAACATATACATTCTTGGTAATGAATGGAAGTAATACTTGACTCCTCATGAATGTTGGAGGGTTGATGAATGCAGATTTCCTCACTGTGTGTTGTTGACTCACACACATAAAGTACTACCACCCTTTTAGTAATATTCATTTTTAACTTATTGTCACTGATCCATAATGGATTGTATTGTTCAAGGTTTCACATGAAAGCTAATATATTTTAATACAGCGTATTAAAAAAGCAACATTTTAAATAATTTTTGACCGTAAGATTGGCCTTTAATAATGTAACACATCTTTAAAACATCAGCAAATTTCACAAATAATTTCTTAAAATTCATTGTGTAAACCTTGTACAGGTATGACCAGTTAAATGTTTAAGTTTGAAACCAAATTTTGACTTATCTTGTGCCTAAATTGAATTGTTTTTCCTGATTCCAGGAGAAAAATGTTGGGATAATCAATGCAGCTCCTATTGGTATGGGGTTACTAAGCAACAGAGGCCCTGAATCCTGGCATCCAGCTCCTTCCGGTATCAGAAACGCTTGCCAGAATGCTGCCCTCTATTGCCAATCCAAAGATATTAATATATCTAGGTTGGCTCTGCATTATTCTCTGTCCCAGAATGTTGCAGATATTACAGTTATTGGTATGGATTCTGAAGACATTGTTGATGGTAATTTGCAACTCCTTAATGAATCGTTGACAGAGACAGAGCAAGAGACTATGGATTCTATTATTGAAAGGTACAACCCTGTTTCAATTCTTAAACTTACTGATTCCCAATGTTGCAATCTTAAACTGCTTCACGTCAGATGACAAGTTAACACGCCAAATGTTTCTGGACCACCCATGGCAAGCGTTTCTTACCCTTGTTGCAACGAAAGGGTTATTGTGTATCCCGACCATTGTCCCCCCTTATCATACATATGTGGCATACAAGAATGAACAGGCTGCTGCCATAATGTTTATCGCAGCATACCATGGCAGATTACGGCTAAGGCCAAGGTTTTGCGATTTATGGTTCAGTGCATGCTCATATTTTCTCACAAGAGAACCACAAATTTGGTGCTTGTTATGATAACCTTCTCTACCTTTTTCTTTGTCAACTCATTGTGGCAACAAGTAACACGATTAGGCATTACTCTACAAAGTCAAAAAAGTTTCGTAAAGCATTACCGAGTATGGGCTCAAAAAAGTTTTTGGAATACTGATTATTTGTTCAGTATCAAAACATGTCATATGACTCAGCCAATAAGAATTTCCCTTTAAACACCCCCTCCCCCCAAACAAATAATAAACAATAACATTAATGATAGTTAGAAGACAACAAATTTAATTAATTAATTAATAACAATCCTTTTAAAACTCATATTCAACTTTTTGACAGGTTCTTCCACCCTTTGGAAACGCGTCACTGGGAAGGAATTGAGGTGAAGAAATACTGGGATAAGTTAAAGAAATTAGAGAAGGCAAGTTAGTTTATAATTAAGAATAAAAACATCAGCTTGTGAATAATGAAACCACTCACTGGAAATCAAGATGACAGGAATTCTAATTTTTTGAATTGAATGGCTTTTGTGGTGGCTAGAGCAAATAACAAAGTTGATTTAATTCCAAATCATAAATACCCCCAGGCAGTTCAGGCAATCCTATTGGTTGACAGGTGGTCACATGACCACGGTTAGATGGGTAATAAAGACATAGTTGGAGCATGGCATTCATAGCCATGCACTCGATCGCTACTTTGGAGTTCTTTATTATGTATCAGAAAATTATTTTACAATTAAATTCTATCTTGCAAGAAAGTGAAGTCTTGGGCATAATATTCTAGCAGTTCTTACGTACATTGGTCAAGGGTGAAGCAATCTAAGTTGTGCACATTTCCAGAAAGCAGTGTTGGAAGAACACAACAAAGATGATAAACTAGCTGGAACTACAACTATTATAGTTTCTCAATAATATTAAAAGTGCTGTTTCTGTAGAGCAGTTGACGCCATACTTACCAATATGCTGCCAGTGTTATTTATATTGTGTTGAATATTTGTGAGTTGGGTTGTTCACGACAGGATAAATAAACAAAGGAGATAAATTTAGTTTGATAATGTAAACATTTTATTTACAGTGCACACTGCACACACAGTATAACGCCCAAACCCTATTCACATCTATCAATTGCGAGTTCTCCAGGTTTCATTAAGTTAACATGTTGATTGCCAGGTTTAATAGTAACAAATGATCATTTATGCTCTTTATATTTAAAGTCAAATGAACTGATCTGAAGTATCAGCTGACCAAATTTAATATAACCAAAATAAAATCATAGCAAAATTAACTTGCCAGGATTATTTCAGAAATTGCAAATTAACATTAAAATATATTAGCAGTTGAGGGTTTTTTGGAAAATTTTATTAATTTAAATTATTGTATAACAGCTGTTATTACAAATCTCCTTTTTAAATTTAAGTTAGTAAAATAGATCTTGATGTTTCCCTTACAAGTTGTGTGCTTTTTAGATTGAAATGTAATACTGATCTAATCTTACTCTTATTTATTTGATCATTTTGTTTTGCTCTGTTTGTAGCATTGCTTAATCTAGTGAGTTAACATAGTTACATTGTTCTCTAATGACTAAAGTCATGTAATTTCTTGTAAAGTAACATAATACCTTACAACTATTTGAAATTATTATTAACTTATTAACTCATTAATTATTTATCAAAGCACTTTTAATTTAATGAAAATGTAGGACTACAAAACATAATTTGTTTACTAGCAAAATGTCTTGATGAACTATAACTTGCAATGTGAAGGATTTTGAAATTGGGGATGTTGAAATGGAGTTCATTGGAAAACTGTCAGAAATTTCTTTTAGGGAACTTGGGGGTTTCCATAAATCCCAATAAAAAATAAATGTATTTTGTCAATGTAATATACTTATACTAATAGTCAACCACCAACAACATTCCTTTTATTTTGTAAATCTAAAATGAAAATTCATTATTTTAAAACTAATTATGTGACAGAACCCTGTATCAATTATAATGAAATCAATAATGTATCTTCATGACTTGCTGAATAAATCAACCATTTTCAATTTTAAAAAACAATACGATGCCTGACATTGCACAAGTTAATTCAAGAGGTTTTTAATATTACCATGGTAATGGGAACTTCTCAATGAGGATGGAGCTGATCACATGATCACATTACACAAGAACTTTTGTATATATATCCCTGCAACTATAAATCAAAATCGTCTGCCAGTCAGGGCCTGCCTGTGCATCGAGCTGAATTCAAATTTTGATACGTCCTTAGGAGCACTTAGCAGTAGTTTCAAGCTTAGTGGAATGCTACCAGACAAACATTCTTGAGACAAAGAATTAAAGTATAGTTTAGAAAACTCTGAACTAATGTCAAGATACTTCCAGTTCATCTTCATCACGCAAGCTTGGTATACTATTACTATATGTCCTACCCTCTTCGTTTCCATGACTACCCCTCCTCTGCACCTCCAAAGCACTTCCTTGATTAATATTCCCAGAGTACATAGATTCTTGACCACTCATCTGTCTACCCATCTGACCACTCATCTGTCTACCCATCTGACCACTCATCTGTCTACCCTTGTCACCAACTTCCCTGTTGGTATGCACTGTAGAGGCAGACACCATCTGGGTCCTGATGGCTAGTTGTCTCGCAACCTCTTCCTGAAACTGTCTTGCTCTTTTCTCCCTCTCCATCTCAATCTGGATGCACTCTCGCTCCTCTGTGTTCTTTCTCCAGGTGTCATCCAAGGTATCTTCAATTTGATCAAAGAGGACGGTGTGTGGAGAACGGTTTCTTCTTCGAAAACGCTGAAAAATGAGAAGGCAAAGAATGGTAAGACACTGATGACTTTTAAATGTCATCTTGGAAATATGGAACCTTTCCAGGTATTTAATTTTTTGCTTTATTTCAAAAAAATCTTAATAGAAAGGAACGATATAATATTTTCAAAAACATAAAATCCAAGATGACATTAAAATGTAACCAAACAAAAGAATGTGAAATGGGATTCAAACAACAGATAGGCCTAAGCTTTTTGGGTCCCCCAAAAAGCAAAGATTCTAGGGGAAAAGGCAATAATTGGTTTAAATGCAATAATGTACTTGAAAGATTCAATTTCAATTCAATTCAATTAGGTTTATTATTTATATCTCAAAAAAAAACACGACAGAAGTTAAAAAGACTTAAATAGAAAGATCTATTTGTTTATTTTTGTTTGTTTACTTACTGTGAATTCACCGGAGATTGTTGGCCACTTCAAGTTAGGCATGATAAGCTCAGGCTGGTAGTGAGGTTTTGATGACAACACTTGACTTCCAATCTGATGACCCATTGATCTCTCTGATCTTGGTTTGGGAAGACCAACAACTACAGAAAGAGAATGTTAGGAGTACATATCAACAATGACCAATTAGACCAATGGCAGTTAGATGAGAAGGCCTACTAAGACGCTTGTTATTTTTTAAAATAATGCTGTGGTAAATATACTCACTTATGTCCCTGTTGTTTGATTTGAACTTGATGTTGTACGGATCATGGTCTGATGCTGTCACAAATTCAGATAGACCTAACGGCCCGAGTGGGGGATACTGCAAAAACAAAAAGAACGTGCATGTTGAGATTGTGTTATGGCGGGCAATCCCTGGCATAATGAATGTTTTTTTAAATTTTTTATATCAAATATTCTGAATGATGATGTATTACTTACCCCTCTGAAGTCGTGCTTGACCGGCATTTGATACATGTCTTTTGTATTCATTCCTTCTTTGACAAATTGTACCCTCGCCTCGTGGGGGTCTAGTGTCTTGAATCTTGTTATTATCTTGCTGCTTTGAGGCCTCTCTGGCTGAAGTATCTTGGGGAGCTGAAGAGACTTTGCCCCGGATGGTTTCCCAGAAGTCTTCTTTTGCCCTTTGATAAAAAAAGGAAAGTTTTAAAAAGTGATTTGGTTTGTTTCAAAGAAAGAGGGCGAGTGGATTTTATGTTTTTGAAAATATTAAATCATTCCTTTCTGTTAAGATTTTTTTGAAATAAAGCAAAAAACAAAATACCTGGAAAGGTTCCATATTTCCAAGGCTGCATACTATCTCTTGAATTGCGCTTGGGTGGCTTTGGTAGGTATTGTTGGGGACGGAAGTCTGGTGGGGGGCGTGTCCAGATGTCATCTTCCTTAAGTGGCTTACGAATGACATAACTATCACTGCGTGTTAGTACCAGGTCTTGTCCAGCATTGAAGCGACTCTGTGTGGCAAAGGTGAACTCTCGTACATTTAAGCTCTGTGTTGCAGAAGGCTGGCGTTGTTTGTAGTTTGAGGAATTAACTTTTGCAGAGTTTCTCATGGTCACCATTGTAGCCATTGATTTCAAAACTGAAAAGTAAACGCCAAGTTGAAAGTTTAATATTGAACATTTTTAGACAGGATACCTAGATATGATGTTGCCCAAATATCTTGCCACTGATACCACAAACAAATAACTTTAACTAAGAAAAATATTGTAGAAAAAGTGTTGCAAATTGACACCAATAGTTTCACTTGCTGGTATTTGTCAAACTAATTCAAAGAAGGTTGACATTTTTCAACCTTACCAAAGTTGCACAAAAATAACATCAACAATATGCACAGGCTAATTAACACTATAGAAAGAAAGAAAGGAACAAAGTTGCAATAACATTACTTTTCTTCTAAGATGGTGAAACAAAATAATAAAAAGATAAATAAATTGGAACACGGCATCACTTTTAGTTTTAGCAACCATGGCTGTTCTTACTACACTTAGTTCCAGTCATTTCGTCTGGCCTGTTTGACATTCACAAATATAGTGACAGGGCCTCAGGGTTGTGTTACTGCATCAATGCTTCGGGTGATATTGATATGGTGTAGTGGTATAAAGTGACACCTGTTTGTGGCTACTGTTTTTATGCAATCACTTTTGAAGGTGACAAATATGAATACACTTGGTGCTTATTGTAAACGAAAAGTATCAAGACGATGAATTCTGTACGTAAAAAGTACAAGAACAATGAGTCATAACTACGCAATTTTACAAACGAACAACGGCATATTGACACCGACAGGTACTTACCTTCTGTATACAAGTGAAGTAGGAAATACTCGTTTATTATCAACAAATTTTCATTCTTGTGTTTCTGATAAGTTGGTTTTTAACATCGATACTGTTAGTGTAAGTGTTCTTTCATAAGTTAATCAGGATTTTCTATGGTTATCGTCAGTTCAGCACACCGCATGCACCTGTTGTTTACACACTAACGGGACCGGCCCAAGAGTATACACAGGTTACCGTTGGTATAGCAACTCAGACTATACCAAGAATTAATAGGGGTGTACCACAGTTTTAAATATCAAATAATAAACCACAAGGGAAACCACAGTTTTAAATAGGAATGTTTTTTTGAATTACAGCTGTTATAAGCCTGATAAATATTTGTAACACACGTTTTTGGTTATAAAAACATGATTTTGTATTTTTTATTTTTCTTGCGCATAAATTATACACATTTTCAACTGTTTATTATTTTATCCGTTACCCCAATTCATATATCGAGCATTCTTTTGGAATGTAGCAGGTGGATCAATTTGGACCGACAAGTTTTCTCGGGATGGTAATAGCGCCCTCTTGTGGCTGGAAAGTAAACATTCTCCTTTTTGCGAGATGCGCTATTAATTATTCTATTTCTAAAAAAGGTAATTCTCCCCCTACCATGGAGGAAGGAATCCTACCTACCAAGAAGTGAGAATGAAACAAATATAAAAATGTTATTTTCATTTTTGAATAAAATGTCATATTGTAATTGCGAGATCAAGATTGCGTCAGTTGTTTTGGGCGTACCACGCGTCTGGGAGAGTAGCAGAAGTGACAGTGAAGGCTCTTTCCGTCCCCCATCATTTCACATCATGGCATTGGCAACACAATTGAATATTAAATGCCATGACTTAACAGATTTCATCCGACGGTCATAAGATCGAACTGGTCGTGGTGCTCTGTGGGTTGCGCACGATTGTCAAGGAAATCTCACGGAGAATAACGGACTATATACATCTGTGACAGTGTGAGTAAATTAAGAATTGTCTTCCTCCATGATTTAAAGTGGACAGTAGTACTAGTTTGACGTTCTGTGTACATCATACATGTACATCTACGTGAATGCTGTGTGCTTTTGGAAGGGTCACACTTTCTCTTGGGTTGTTCCACTACCGTCTTGCGCAGGGGACACGGTGGGTCGGCTGGACGGTCGATGGGATCCCCCTTTCTAGCAGCTGACATTCAATTGCAACTGTAGTAAATATAAACTCGATTGGAAATAATTGAGAATAAAATATTAAGAATAAGATATCTGCTCAATTCTGTAGATTCTTGGTTTTCATAAAAAATAAAGCATGGAACCGTCTGCGGCTTGAGTAAGGCATGGAGGAAGATCCCTCTTCCTTCCTCTATGTGAGTGAGGGACCGGTGTTTTATAAAAGAAAAAGTTACTTGCACTATTTGATGTTTTCAGTTATATTAGTGAGAAAAATCATTTAAAAGAATGAAGCTATCAAATTTCCTTTTTAAATTTAAATGAAAGTTGAACTTATAAAGTGTCTTTTTCAGAAAGCCCAAAGCATTTTATGGAATGCAACATAATAAAAATCATTGAACATAGAGGGCAGTGACAACAATTTTAGGAGTTATTGAGTAATTGTCCGAACTTCTGTACACAATAACACAACATTTATATTTATAGCTACAAGATACTCTGTTTACAAACAGTTAAAATAATAAACAAAAGGAAACTAATAAATAAAAGAAATATGAATTTAATTGCATACTTTTCAATCATATATTTTGTTTTTCCTTCATGCTCAGATAAAATGGTAGTTTTGTTTGAGTGAGAAAGTAAAAGTTAGATTCAACGCAACCCCCCAACTACTGTTGTGTAATACTTTGAAAGTGACTTTCATAAAGCACAAAGCACCGTACTGTGGCAACATAATAACAATAATTGAACACAGAGGGCAGTGGAAACTATTTTATACTTCAATGATTGACCACCTGGATATGGTCTGGGCTGACAAGTGATCAGACTAAGAATCTCTAGACCATTGGTCAGTCCACTGCTCTCTAAGACGTAACCTAATGACCTGTGTTTTTGTGTAACACCCAGGCATGACCAGTGGTCAGTCCAGTATATACTCTTCTCGTCTTGGTCCAAAGAAATGTTTTTGGAATCATCCAGCCATGGAGCTTTTAAAAAAGCTCCATGATCTATCCATGGTTGAATTGTAAGGAGTTGTCATAGAATTGTTAAGCTACACAATGGACAAGAATTACAATGGTGAAAGTTTAATCTTATAATAGCATGTAGGTGAAAGTTTAACCTAATACAAATAGAATGTAGGTGAAAGTTAACATTTGGTTTGTCAATGAGGAAATGTGAATAGAACATCTGGACATGTAGGTGAAAGGTTAAACTATACAAAAACAAGACTCTTTGAGGATGTATCTGATTTGTTTGCTCCAGTGGAATGTTGTTAAAATAAAAATTGGTTTATTATTAAATAAACATTTTTTTATGGTAAAGTGCAATTTCAAAAAAATATCTATTGGAAAAAACCCAATAACAGGGCCTATCAGTTTGTGACTCAGCACTCAGCAGGTTTAAATTGTAGTCAATTTTATTGGTGGCATATTAAAATTTAATGTAAATTGTTTGGTACGTTTTTTGTTGGTTGGGGTTCTACTATGGCATTGTTCAGACTCAAAGAAAAACACTGGCAAATGTCAAATTAGGAACTTCAACAAAATTAGGATTCTTTTCCAATTGATTGCATAGGCTTAGGCCTTAGTGTCTGGAGGGAAGACTATACTGTACAGTATGTTTCCAGTGGTTTGTTTCATTCTGTATTATTGTTGACAGGAAACCAGACTGTTGTTATGTAATCTATCGGGATCCTTGTGTCTTGTATTGAACCATAAAGAGATCCTGTCACAGTCAATAGACATAGATCATTCTGTCACCAGCAGTCACTTTACAATAGACTGACTATGCACATGGTCATATATAAAAGACATTTTACATCTTGTTTTAAAAATATTCATGTAAAATTGAAATTTGTAAAAATAACAACTGAACAAGTTTTTGAATGTGCCCCATTTTCATATCAAAAATAATATGTCATCTTTCTAATTGTGTTGTCTCTTTGGTTGTAATTCAGAAGAGATTGTAACAGACCACATAATGACTTTTGAGGAAGGCAACCCAACCTTAGATGGAGCATTCCCAGAAGGCGCTGAAAGTGACGATGTAGTAGACTCTGATGTCAGACAAAATAATAACAATCCAGGTAAATTTCACACTTTTACTTTTACACCAATGCCCCTTTTAGTTTTAAATTACTATGTGCTATCCTCTCAAATAGATATATCATCTTAGATTAGTCTGTCTCCTTTTTTCCCATTTCTTTTCAGACATGAAAGTGTCTACACTCAATGGCAGTGTCCCTGAACCAGATGACATTGACAACCCAGAAAACAAAACTGCAAATGTTGATGACACAGACTTTGTCTTAAAGGAGGGAACTGTTAAGACTGAGCCGGAGGCTGATAAGGTGGAAGTCAAAACTAGAACTGTTAGCACTCTTCAGCTTGTAAGTTGTACTTGCCATGTGGCTTAACCTCTAGAGGGTGCTGCTGCTTTTCTTTGAGACAAATTTAAATTTGTAGATCATTCTAGATTCGAAGAAAGTCTTGGATCATAGCTGCATGTTGAAAAAGACTAATTATATTATTATACGAAAGGTTATTTTGTAAGTTTGTCATATCTTTCTGCATACTTTTTACTCTGCTACTGTGCAGGAGAACAATCCATAATTGTTTTTATTCAGCGACATTGTCATTTGAAGGAGTTACAATTTGTGTTTTTCTTTATCTATGAACAAGTCTGAATAATGGCTGTGGCATTATAGCAGTCATATATAGCCACGATTGAAGCAATCAACTTGGACATGGCCTATCATAGATTGCTGATGTTTGTACATTGCTCATTCTCTGTACACAGTTTCGGTTTGCTGGCCCCTTTGAGATCTTCCTTATAATCTCAGCTATGATACTAGCCACAGCTCAAGGAGCAGCTCTCCCAATAGTTCTTTTTTTTTTTGGAGGAGTGACGGATGCTTTCATTGATTTTGGCCGTAATGTGGTAATCACTGAGATGACATCAGAGAATAACGTAACGGATACCATGGTTACAATGATGACTCCACTGTAAGTCATTTACATTTTGCTGTTTTTTTTCAATAAGTAGACACTGTATTCAACTGAAATTTTAAAAGGTGACTCTTATTGTGTCTTTATGTCAACCAAAACCAATTACGATGACCTTACCTTTAAAAAACCTCAGTGAAGTCGAATAATCTACAGAACATAATGTTGTGATTTCCTTTAATGTCATTATATTGAAGGACAAAAGGAAAATGTATTTTCATATTTTACTATGGAAGACAGATCTGAAAATAAGATTTAGTTTTCATCTTATTTATGATTTCTTTGATTCTATTTCATTACAGTCCAGTGACAAGTCCTATTGCCATTGTTACTGAGTTCTCCTATTACTACGCTATCCTGGGTGTCATCATAATGCTGGTAGCATACTTGCAAAACATGTTATGGAACACAGCGGCCGAGAGACAGATTTATAAGATCCGACTGAGATTCTATCAAGCAATACTTCGACAAGAAACTGCGTGGTTTGACACTCATAAAGCTGGAGAACTAACATCAAGGGTCTCGGAGTATGTCAAAAACAATCCAAACATTCAACTCAGGTTTTATTACAAATTCTTGTCGCAGAAAAAATTAGTTTAGTATGTCTTTGATTTCAAAGGGAAAAATAAATTAATTGTCATGAAAAAAAATGTTTGGCACAAAATTTGATCTTTGATATTTAGTGAGCTGTGTTGTAGGGTTTACAATACATAGCAATCTCCTTTTCTTTTGACAATTTGAGAAAGAGAAAACAAGTCTTGTTAATTTCTTTGTCTACTGGAGATTGGTATATGTACCAAGAAATGTTTGCCATTGACTCTGGATTCCTTTTGGTTTTTACAGCGAAACAAACTTGTTAACTTTTTAACAAAACCTTCTTGTTATCAACATTTTGTCATGTTTGTTTTTATTCCATTTTTTTCCAAAGGGATATTGATAAAATTCGTAGTGGATTTGGCGACAAGCTTGGTCTTCTTCTGCAGTACTCAGGGACTGCAGTAGGAGGTGTTGCTCTTGGATTCATCAAGTCATGGAAGCTTACTCTAGTTATTTTAGCTGTAGCTGCTGTCATTATGGTGCCTTCTGTATCCATTGGAATTGGGGTAGGTTGGTAATCATTATGATTTGGTTTTATCTTGGTTGGTATGGTTGGCTAGTGTGTAAAGTGCTTTCCTCTCACCACTGTGGCCCTGGTTCATATCCAAGCAAAGGCCATTATGTGAGTAGAATTGTGCGTTGGTTTTATCATATACAAGAAGGGTTCTTCTCTACTAGGCTCTCCTGTTTTGATCACTCACTGTGCTCTTTGGTCAAGGGTTGATGTGGCTGGCTGCTAATGGTGCTCATTGCATGCCTGTGGCTTGAACTCTTAGCAGCCTCCTTTGCCATCCAGCTCTCAGTGAGTAAGAATGATCTTAAATTATTATCTTACACTTTGTTTGAAGACCGCAGTGCTTTCAGAGTCCTGTGGAAAGCACCAAGCATTTGGTGCTTTTCATGCATACAGCTACAGCTACAGCCAGTGTAATTTCTCTCTTACCTACATTGATTTAATTTTCTTAATCTTAACGGATGATACGTAAGATGGCTAAAACTGCCTTAGAAGCTTACGCCTCAGCTGGGGCCATTGCTTAGGAAGTTAGTTCTCTTAATGTACCTACATTGATTTAATCTTTTTAATCTTAACAGATGATTCGTAAGATGGCTAAAACTGCCTTAGATGCTTACGCCTCGGCTGGGGCCGTTGCTGAGGAAGTTCTCTCCTCCATCAGGACAGTGGCAGCTTTTGGCGGAGAACAGAAAGAAGTAGAAAGGTAAAACCTTGGTAAACTTCCGCATTCCTTTATTTGATTGGACCATACCATTTTAGAAACTGAGACGGGACATAGGGAGGTTTATAAAAGCAACGATTAACATAAATTTAACAGACCAAGTTTTGCTTGCTGATTCCTCTTTGATAGGTATACCCAAAGCTTATACAGTGCCAAGAAGCAATCCATCAAGAAAGATACAGTACAATCATTCTTGGTTGGAACCTTCTTCTTCAACTTCTATGCAACTTACGCTTTGGCTTTCTGGTAAGTTTAATGTCATGCTTTAAAATGATTAAAAGGGAAGATCAGGTTGGCTCAGTGGTTTCTATCTCAGCCTTTCACCTCTGTGGACCCTGGTTCGAATCTCATCTCAGACCAGAGTCTTGCATGTGGATTGGGTTTTCAGTCCCTACCTGATTGTGTGGGTTTCCCCATTGGGGTTTTTCTCTCACATCTAAACCTGAACATTTCTTCTTATTTCCTACTCGTCATGTTATTGACGCTAATTGTGCTGTTGGGCGTGTAATAAATAAGTAAATAAACAAATTAATAAATAAACATGATTCAGACCAAAGTGTTTGTAAATACAGTGTGTAAAGTATCAATCAAGAATCCTGTTTATAATTGTCTTTATTTTGAAATCAACTGAACAATTATTTTTATCTTTCAGGTATGGCTCAACGCTTTATTTAAATGATGAAATCACACCTGGAGATATCATTGTGGTATGTGTTCTTTTGCTTATTACTGACTTTTAAAGAAAACAAAAATTGGCAAAATAGGAATTCTCAACTAAGATATTTGATTACTCATCAAACTTTTTAATCAACAGGCTTTTCTGTCCATTTTAATTGGAGCCTTCTCTTTGGGTCAAGGAACTCCTTTCATCACTGATTTCATCACAGCAAGAGGAGCAGCTAGTACCATCTGGGAGATTATAGACCAGGTATGTCCAGTGTCCACTCCCCTCCCTGATCACCTCCTTTAGGGCTTATACTTTGTTCAGGGGTCACATATACATGTCTGATTGATGGCTGGCATTAACACCAATCTTCCTTTTAGTCATCCTGTGGTGGCTTCGTGTTTGATATGAGGACTCCACTATGTCTAATACCTCATATCCGCCTAATTCTCTTAAAATAATCCTTAATGTGTTTCCTCAAAACATTTTGTCCCACAATGCATTTCAATTTTTTTTTCATATTTAATTACATTTTCATATTTTGTTTGAAAATGTTTTTCCCATGCCATAGATTCCAGATATTGACAATTCGTCTGACCTTGGTCTGAAGCCAGATTCATTAATTGGGGATATAACATTTAAGAATGTTAATTTCTGCTATCCATCCAGACCGGACACTAAGGTGAGAGTAGAGCCTTGAGTAGAGACTACAGAGCTGACGTTTGCTTAGGTCTTCTGCCTTCATTGTGGCAGTGCCTTTATTGAAGAAGAAAACAACATTTATTTTGGACATTGTATTCGTTTTCATAAAATGTAAACTTCCAAGTTTTCTCTCCGTTGTCAATTTGTGATAAGTTTCTTCAATGAAATTTACAAGTAAGAATAATAGTTATAAAAATAAACTGTGGATTTAGGAACGCAAAAAAAATAATTAGTGGCCTGACGTTTCGACCCTAGCAGAGCCTTTCTCGAAGGCTTAATTGAGGAACATTAACAACAAGCAGTTGAAGTCTTTGAAATATGATTTCATAATTTAATCCAAAGTACTTTTCTCCATTTTCAGTTCATACCTCTGTAAAAACATAAAGAGTACTTTCTCTGTCAGAAACCATATTTAATTTTACTTTTTCTACATTTATGGTTTTCAACTATTTTGCTTTATTTTTAAAGGTGTTGAATGGCTTGACCTTAGAGGTCAAGAGAGGTCAGACAGTTGCGTTGGTTGGTAGTAGTGGATGTGGTAAAAGCACCACAGTACAACTCGTCCAGCGGTTCTATGATCCATTGTCTGGATCGGTGAGTCTTTGTCTTTCTTTCTCAAGACTTTTTGCTGGAACTTTGTCCAAAAACAAAACAGAAATTATCAAATTGATATTTGTTACACCTTGGTGTTAATTGTATAAATATGTTAAACATACATCCATCAGGTCAAATTAGATGGGAATGACTTGCGTGACATCAATGTAAGGTGGCTGAGAGAGAACATTGGAGTGGTCAGCCAAGAACCTGTCCTCTTTGCTACCACCATTGCTGAGAATATACGCTTTGGTCGTGTGGATGCAACAGATGGAGAGATAAAAGCAGCTGCAAAGGAGGCTAATGCTCATGACTTCATATCTGCTTTGCCAGAGGTAAGATTTTTTCTATCCACATTCCATCACTATTCTCCATAAAAGTGAGATGGTCTTTTTGACTAGTTGTTACTCTAGTTGGCTGGGACATATGAGAGGTCATTGTGTCTGCCACAAAACTAATTGACTTGATTTTCTGCAGAAAGATTTAAATGATCATCACAATTATTCTACAGCTTGGTGACATATCGATTGTCCTTGAATGATTGCATATCTAGTAATCAATTATCCTTGAATGCTTTGCGTAGTTGAGACCAATAGGATATTTATTCAGCGTTCACACACTGTTATTGTTCCTGTATGCAGTGTATAGTCTATTGGAAAATAAAAATCTGATTTACTTTTCTCAGGGATATGAGACACTTGTTGGTGACCGAGGGGCACAGCTGTCTGGTGGTCAGAAGCAACGTGTAGCCATTGCGAGGGCGCTAGTTCGTAATCCAAAGATCCTCTTACTGGATGAAGCTACATCAGCCCTTGATACTGAGAGTGAGGCTACCGTCCAATCAGCCCTTGACAAGGTAGACATTGATACGACTAGATATGGATTTGGCTACAAGTTAACCATGATTATTGTCTCTTGGGTGTCACTATAAGAAGTTTTTTACATGGCACGTTAATCCGGAGGTCGTTGGTTCAAATCCCCCTCTTGTTCAACTCAAAATCAAATTAATCTTCTAAGATTTTCTATAAGAAGTGTCCTCAATTGATAACTCTTGTATTAACCTTCACAACGACAAAGGTCCCTCAAGTTGTACCATTTAGTTGAGCTGCCTGCAGGACTTTGTTTTAACATCTATATGTACAACACTGTATATCTGATCCAGGTCCAGACTGGCCGCACCACCATCGTCATCGCCCACCGTCTCTCAACAATTCAAAATGCAGACGTCATCTGTAGCTTCAAAAACGGCAACATTCTTGAGAAAGGTTCTCATGACGTCTTGATGCAAGACAAGAATGGTTTGTACTATGGTTTAGTCCAACTTCAGAGTCGTAAGGAAGAGAAGACTGAAGAGGAGGCAGAGGTCAAGGAAGAGGAATCTGAAGATGATGATGATAAAGAGCAAAAAGAAGAAAAAGGTGAAATAGAAATTATTTAAAAGGCAATTTTTTGACTACTTTTTATACTCCCTCCCCCCATATTTTTGTTTATCAACAATTATCAAATGAAACAACTAGCAGGATTTCTTTAAGTTAGTTCATTCAGTTTAATTTTTATTTTTTTAATCGAATGATTGATCAGTGAATGTCCCAGGAATGTTATCTTCAATTCGTCAAGTTGCTGATGCTACATCCAATGGTACAGTGTGCACAAAGACAATCTAACATTCACTGTGTGTCCTTACTTCTTAATCAAGGAAAATAAAGCCACTTTATTTCCGCAAACGTTTGTGACATCAAATTTCATGTGTGTAGTGTATCCTGTGTGATTTGTGTGTGGAACGTTTGGACCTTGTACTAACCCATTGACTAACCCATCTTCTACTGTTTCTTATATTTCTTACCAACTTGATTATAAGACTTTGGTAGTGAGGAGGAGGATGTTTATTTACCAGGTAGGTGTCAGAAAGGAAATCCAAACAAACCATTAATGGCAGCCTTTCAGTTTGTCTTACCATTAGGGTATCAGGTTGGCTCAGTGGTTTCTGTCCCTGCCTTTTACCTCTTTGGACCCAGTTCAAATCCCACCTTGGTCCTGAGCATTACATGTGGACATTTGAGTTTTCAGTCCCTACTTGAATGCATGGGTTTTCCTTATCAGGGTTTTCCTCCCACAACTGAAACTGAACATTTCTTTTGCTTGAAAAATTTGTTTCCTATTCACCCTGTCATTGGCGCGTGCTGTTGGGTGTGTTAATATATTAATAATTTCTAGGCTTGTCAGGTAAAAACATGCATTTTAATATTTTTTGTATGATGTTAACAACATCTTGCAAGATTAACAAACATTAGGCTGACAAGAAATTCATCACAACCGCCTTCCATTTGAATTATTTTCAAATATGTTTTACGGAAATCTTGTACATATCTGAACATTGGGCCTGTTAAATTGCAAAAAAAAATCCTTTTAAGTACCCACATTAAAGTAATGAAAGATAGAACCAATATTCGAATAAATAATTGAATAGGTTGAAGACTTGCATGTTGTGTTGCTTAACTTCTGTTTTGATTTATTTAAATTTTGATTGTAATATGTAGTTATTTTTGTATTTTTGGTGTTTTCATACATTTATTTTTAGTGTCTATGTAGTTTGGACTTTCAATGTAAAGTGCAACATTATGGAGAAGTGTAATTATGTTGTAGCACTACAGAGGTACAATGGAGACAGTGGGACAGTAGGTGGCAGTAGACTTACCAGGTAAAAGTGAGGTGCAACGTGCAAGGTTGAGCAAGAACTACTGTTGACCATAGTTTGACTAAGTTAGCCTGGGCGCTGTCTAGTCGATGATGGTTGGACTTTGCTAATTGACTATTTGGAACCAGTGTACTGGGCATGGTCGCATCGCTGGTCATCAACAGTTTCATAGCACAGTGCAGATTGGACCAGTTATCAGTAAAATGAAAATGTACGTTGATCCGACTTTATTTTACGGTTATCATGACATGACTAGAGTCGTTCGCACTTTAACTTCAATGCGCATGCCCTACGTATGTCATTAACCAATCACTAGTCAACCATTGGTCGTTGCACGTACTTGCTCCATTGTGCTTGGAAATATTCACATGCTCGGAACGGTTACCGCTCGGAACTATTTGTACAAAATGGAAATTTGCCTGGTCAAGTCTGCTGCCACTAAGTGTCCCAAAAGCTCTCATTGTCTTCAAGGTTTCACTTAGAGTTATGTTAGATTTCATTTGCTTCTCTAGATGGTTAAATTAACTTTCTAGCTTAAAGATTTCTGTTTGAATTATTTAATCTTTTGTAGTATTGTTTTTATCTTTTGTAGTGTTGTTCTGATCTTTTGTGGTGTTCTTATCTTTTGTGGTGTTCTTATCTTTTGTGGTGTTGTTCTAATCTTTTGTAGTGTTTTTCTCAGGATCAGCTGAAGCTCAAAATGCAGAGAAGGAACCGTTGTCGTCATCTCGTCAACGGAATGTTTCTGGCTCAAGTGACAAACAAACACCACATCTAAATCGTGTGCAGTCTACAGTATCATCAGCAGTCTCAGATATGCCTAAGACAAAGGTAGATCTTATCATCAATAATAATGAAGCATTTACATATAATCACTCATTCTACATTTTTAATGTTATTTCACAGCCCTGTAGTCATTTAGGGAAACCCTTTGACATCAACTCTTATACAGTCTTAATTCTTATTGAGAATTGTTTTATTTTAAATTTGTTTATAAAGGAGGATGAGGAAGATGTCTTGAAGAATTTCAGTTTTACACGAGTCATGAAGATGAATTCTCCTGAGCTCCTCTACATCATCATTGGTGTTATCTGCTCAGCTTTCAATGGAGGAGTGCAACCGGCATTTGCAGTTGTTTTCAGCCGCATTCTTGGAGTAAACATATTTTTAATAATAACAATAATAATAAGCTAGCCTTTACAGAGCGCCTTTTACATAGATTGCAAAGAGCTTGGATATGTCCAACACAGATCAAAAATGTTCAATTAATTAACTGGCCCTTCAGACTTACAAGCCTCTAATGATCCATTAATAATCAATACCATTGGTTCTTATTATTGTCTGTCTAATTGTATGCTTCTGAGAGATCTTGATTAATAGTTATTTTAATGATTATAAATTGATAAAGCCCAATTTATAAATGAGCTGTTATTATTATTATTATACTGATTCGCATAGGTTTTTGCTTTGGATGATGACACAATACGCACTCAGGTTGTCATTTACTGCCTACTTCTATTTGCACTTGGTGTAATTGCATTCATCACCAATGGTTTGGGGGTAAGTATATCAACCTATTGGCTTAGCTTTTTTTTCTTGTCCAGAACTTTTAAAAGAGACATTCAATATTTCCAATTGTTTATTTGAATTTGCCCTAAACTACAGTAAAACAATGGTAAGCACTTTTGTACCTTCAGTATCCTTTAATCATAAAATTCAAACTAGCACTAAGGGTCTTGTTAGTTAGTATTAAGCTCTCTTGTATTAAAGACACTTGGGCCAAATTTTATGGCTCTGCTTACTGCAGAACTCTATGCTTAAGGTCCTATTTCTCCACTAACAACAGTAAGTGCTGAATTTCTTCACTAGCTTTGCAGAGAATATCAAGTTACATGATATATACATTCGCATAAGCAACAAATATTTGCTAACCTGTGAAATACTCTTACATTAAGAGCAGATTGTTATTCTTCTATAAGCACAGATTTGTGACTTCTGGTAAGCAGAGCCATGACATAGGGCTCTTTTGTGGGTTTCAGTGATTTTAATTTTAGTTCCAGCTTCATCACAGTGTTAATAATTGCCTGCAGACAAGAGGTGGGGGTAGGGGGGAGTTAGAAATGTTCTGAACAATGTAAGTAAAGACAAATTTAATTGATGTCAATAATATTTGTTGTGAACTGTAGGGTATGATGCTAGGAAAGTCAGGTGGGGAGCTTACATTGCGCCTAAGAAGATTAGCATTCAAGGCTATGTTACGACAGGTAAGAACTAAATCACAATCAATACATCAGCTTTTACAGGTCTCCACTTTTTGGTAATTTTTGGAGAAAAAAATTGTCCATGAGTACCAAGGACATAATTACTCAAGTTGAAGTTTTATCGAGAGTTAAATCACGTAGGAAGATACACAGCTATGTACAATGACGTCAGCGAAGTCAAATGGTGCTGTGGGTATACTAAGGTTGTAGAACAAACCTTTGACTAACCGGTTGGCAATACAGCAGACTTGATCATCAGGTGGAGGAGGCTGTTGATTGGCCAGACATACTTCCTCCAATATCCACTGGTATTGATTCTGATTTGAAATCTAAATTAAAAAAAAAGGAAATAAATAAATTAAGAAAATACAACAAATCTGAGGTCATTAGAGATGTTTTTGTGCAGATGATAACTGAAAACAACAGAAATTAAAACTTGTTTTATGGAAACATTAGGAAAATGTATTTTAATAAAGTTGAGAATGTTCTTATCACTTTACCTGTACTATTTGAACTACCTGCCCAACTGTATTTAGTGCAAGAACTAGTGGTTCCAGGATTGTGCTTGGCTGACAAACTCTTCTCTGTAATTCACAATCTGCTACATTCGCTACATTCCTTCGTACTGGCCCTTGTTCACTTCCTCCAGTAGTGTTTCGCTCTCCTGGTGGGAACCCCAAATTAAATATCACTGGAAAGTTACGTAGAATTTGCTGCTCTTGGAGGGGAGTCAGCTGAACTATTGGTGTCTGGTGAACCCTGTCATATGCCAGCTGCGGATTTCTTTCCATTGCATTGATGACATCTCTGTTGTTCTCTATTTGTTGTAATTGGTGGTTATTTAGAGGACTAATTGACTGTGTGGAACATGTCGGGCAACAGTGCATTAATAAAACATCATTTGGCAGAGTCAAAAGGAGAGTGAAAACTGGTAGAAACCAACTCTGCATCATTGTAGCTTGTCAGATATTTCTGAAATCTCAGTTGAAGAATGTTAGACTAGAAAATGATTGCTTGGTTTAATTGTAAATGAAGTCTGAACCTTTTGTAAATTCTCATTTACAACATTTCACCAAAAGGAAATAGTGACTCTGTTAACAAATAGCAGAGTGCAGTATGAAATACTGATGTCATGTCATGTCATCAAAATCTCCATTCATGTAAGTTTTCGGTGAAATGAAGAATCTGAAAAGCTTATGACTGCTCAACAGAGATCTAGGTGTGTGGGTGTGACTGCGACTGCACAAGTAGAACTAATCACAACCGCAAAGGACCGTATTGTAAATTTAAATAATGTTTACCAACCTTGTATTATCCTGATGCAAACTTCAATCAGTGAAGGATACATGAAGTGGATTTCTAATGACTCAAACCATATGGTTCTATATTTAGAATACTCAAAAGAACTTATTAACTGATTCACATTGGAAATTAGTGAATACAATTTATTCCAAGAAATATTTGTGTATTTTGAACAAGGAGATTATAGACTAAATTATATTCACTAATTTTGACTTGAATCCATTATACTACAAGAAGTAAGATACGCAACTCTGCACTTTGACATGACTAAAACCAAAAGTGAACGTGTTGAGATTAATAAACAGTCCAAGTGTCAAGCGTTCAGCAATGCAGCAAATCTGATTGTTTGGTAGAAAAGGTTGAAGACTGCTACAACTTTCACTCAGTATCCATTGATTCTGGTTTTGGTTGCCAAGCTGGAAATGGAAAAAAAAATATATATATATATATATAATTAAAGGTATTTTTTTATTGAATGCTTATATTTGTGTGGATTAAGTTACCTTATCGAGCCTAAAGAAATGTTGACATCGTTATTATTGGGGGTTTCATCAGTTGTCGGATGACAATAATTCAAAGTTTAATGTTTAAAAAAATTATATCTTCTGAACTGCATGTCACAGAGTTATAATCCTTTTCCCGTTTTGTATCTTACAGCACATGTAGCATTCTATTTTGAAACGTTATCTACCTTGACCTTTATTTCCGGTACAAACAGGAAGCTCTAAAATAAAAAAAAATTAAATGCCTTCAAGAAATAAAAAAACAAAGTTTTCAAAACATAAATGATTATTCAACGTTCTTAAAGTTTTTTTTTTTTTTTGTGTGTGTTACATGTGGGAATTATTTTATTGGAAAAAATCCACTTTTAACTGTCTCGGATATTTACCTGTACTAACTGAACCAATTGACCATCAGCCTGCAAGGCTAGAACTAAAGGATGTCCTCCAATTGTCCTGCAAACTCGCTTCTTTAGCTGACAGGCGCTGTTGTCCTTTGCCACTTCATTTTCCACATTCTGGTCCATCCAATTTACAGAGCTAAACAAATATCCAAAGACATTGAGAATTTGAGTTTCCTGCCGAGGGGTCAGAACAACAATTGGTTTCTGGTACTTCCTAGCTGACAACATCTCTGGTATTTCTTCAAGATGTCGACTGAGACCTCTATTTAGAATAATCCTATGGATTTGTTCTTTGTTCAGTGGATCGATCAGTTGCAATTGAGGGTGTTGGGGTGTTGTTACTGGCTTGGGTAGTGAAGGGAGTTGGATAAATGGTTTTTGAATTTTATCATCCAGGACTGATTCGACTCGTGCTGAGCAACACTTGAGAGACAGGATTAATATGCATGATATCTGCAGTAGTAGAGAAGGCTTCATTTTGGTAAACAATTGTTGGCTCTGTTCACATCAACTGGAATTAAAATTCACTCTGATTTAAAAAGGGAGATAGTATCAAGTTGTAAAACTGTTGTCACTTCCAAGGTATTATAATTGAAA
The DNA here is from genome assembly GCA_032357145.1 of Evasterias troschelii. Taxonomy (NCBI): domain Eukaryota; kingdom Metazoa; phylum Echinodermata; class Asteroidea; order Forcipulatida; family Asteriidae; genus Evasterias; species Evasterias troschelii. The sequence goes on from JAUELU010000025.1 coordinate 209,998, forward strand.
TGAAAGAATGAATGAGCTTTATGTGGGATTCTGGGTGTTGTCTGATAAATCAGTGCAAGTGAAGCATACATAATTTGGTGTGAAATCACAAATATGTGAACTATTTTACAAACCATTGTTTCAAACCAGTACTCATGGTCAAAACAAATTCTCTGAACAACATCAGGTGTGGAGTACATCTTTAAAGGAGCAAGGCCTATTTTTCTTTACCAGTGCACTTTGTCTAAGGGAATATATCGAAGGGGCACCAAGTTCAAGGACGGGCAGTGGAGGCTCTGTCCTCCTTGACCACTGAATAAATCCAGTCCAGCAGTATGTTTATGTCAACAGCAGAAAGTTGAGTTGAAATCTTTGTTGATATATTTTGTCTACAATGTCCTTTTCTTTAACAATTAGTGGCTGCTTTGCTTTTGCTGTTGTAAATGGTATCTTACCATTATTGATGTTATAATTGAAATAGAACTCATGTAGACCTTCGGTTAAAATATCTATACAATGTAATTCTGTTGTTTTAAAAACTCTATGACTAACATCCAGGGTAAAATATGTCAAAAAACACAAAAGTGGATAATTGATTGTTTCCGTTGTTTTCAGTTCATTGGTTTTCTTTGGCCTAATTAACAATGTAGTATGTACAGTCGCCTTTATTCGCCTCCTTCATTCATAGCTGTTTGCAGCAGCTAATTCTATTTCCTTCATTTCTATTAAAGGCAGTGGACACTATTGGTTATTACTCAAAATGATTATTAGCATAAAAACTTACTCGGTAACGAGTAACCGGGAGCTGTTGATAGTATAAAACATTGTGAGAAACGGCTCCCTCTGAAATAATGTAGTTTTCGAGAAAGAAGTAATT
>JAUELU010000025.1:211150-226076 GCA_032357145.1 Evasterias troschelii
ATTTTATGCATATGTTGGGATACACCAAGTAAGAAGACTGGTCTTTGACAATTACCAATAGTGTCCAGTGGCTTTAACACCCAGGGGTTCAAAGACCATCTTTGGTTGATTATTACATAGAATATAAAATATCTTTAATTCTAAGACATTCTTTTCATTCATTACAAACTATTTGTTGTGTAGGTGGTTTTCTTGATTCCAAACACTGTTAAACTTGTTGAAATACTGAAAAATGTTATGGATTTTAATTTTTTTTATCTAATATGAAGTATGTTTGGCTATCTGCCAACTTTCAATGGAATTTTTTTTTTATTTGACATTTATTAATAATTTGTATGAAAATGATCTCACTTGGTCAGTAAAGATATATCTCTGCCTTGTTCCTTGATAGGACATTGCTTTCTTTGATGACCACAAAAACAGCAGTGGAATTTTGACAACGAGGCTCTCTACAGAAGCTTCACAGATTCAGGGGGTGAGTGAAAACTCTGTTGATTTAAAATTCTTGTCTTTATGTGGAGACTTTGTTTAGTCATTGACAGTTGAGGGACATAATGGATAAATTTTATAATTTGGAAAAGTTATAAAAACTACATAAGGTGGCAACAGGTGTTTTCTCAATTACTGTGATAAACTTGATGATTTTATGACATACTTATTAAAATAAAAGTTGAGAGGATTATATACTGACATATCTGGGGGGGGGGGGCACTTTTGTGATTGGAAGTTTACTGAGTGTTAATGTGATCATTTCAATGTATTATGCTAACGCCAGCTTCTCTTATAAAAAATATTAAATTAAATAAAAGGCATTGAGAAATGGCTTTTTTAAGAAAAGGGCAAATGGAAACTTGGCCAGAAGTGCCCCCGAGAAAAAATTGTGCACCCCTTGTGCCCCTCTAAACTGTTACCCTAGTTATGGCGCTGAAGAGGATTTAAAAGAAACGAAACATTGAACCATTATTTATCCTTCCCTCAATTCTTCTTCTCTTGATAGGTGACTGGTGACAGATTTGGATTCATATCTCAAGGATTCTTCAATATCGGTGTAGCTATCATCATTGCATTTATCTTTGGTTGGCAGTTGACGCTACTTGTCTTAGCTTTTCTTCCTTTCATTGCCTTTGCTAGTGTACTCCAGCTTAAATTCCAACAAGGCAATGTCAAATCTCAGAAATCTAGCCAGGAAAGCATTGGAAAGGTATGACACTGTTTGTTCCCCTAATCAAATAAATGTAGGATTAAGGCTTTGCACTAGGTGGTGGATTTGAAAAGATTTTGTTGGTTTATTCTCAAAGTTTTGATTTGCATGCTGTAGTCATCGTCATGAGATTTAGTCACTGTAACTAATTATATTTGTTAATCATGTCGTCTATTTAACAGATCGTCACTGAGACCATTGAGAACATTCGGACGGTGGCTAGTTTGACATTGGAACCAAAATTCAATGAGAAACATACAGAGTTTCTTGCCAAACCTCACAAGTAAATATTTGACTTTATTTAATTGTATCAGAAGAAAACAAATTAAAAATGAATTAAGAAGATAAAGTTGTGTTGACAAAGTTAAAAAGTTCACAGTTTCAACTCATTATAAACAGGCATTCTTCCTACTTAAATCTGATTTCTGATTTTTTGGCCCTCAAATAAATTGGCAATTATGTAGCCCGATAAGACTTTACCATGATAACCTATATGTCAGCCTTTGTACTCAATAAAAGTTTCTTTCTTTTTTTAAAGGGCCAAATATCATTGATGAAAGTTAATTTGTATAAATAGAAATTAGTCATTAAAAGAAAAAGTTCTTGTAGTTATTCCTGTTGTTAATTTAATTTTTGTAACATTTCATCACTCATTAGGACAAGTTTGAAGGATGCTCATCTTTCTGGAATTGCTTACGGTGTCTCTCAGTGTGTCATCTTCTTTGCTTATGCAGCAGCATTTCGCTTTGGTGGCTGGCTCGTTGAAAATGGCCATATGCAATTTGAGAACATCTTCCTGTGAGTATAAAAACAGATCTTGGGGATTATTTTAATCATTGTGAGAATCCCATGCTGTCTTGTTGACTCGTGTAGCTGCATCTTGTTTTGAGTTTATGTTTAAGTTTTATATGTCAGCAGATTGGTCAATCTTACTCTTCCTTGCTTCGAGGGTGTTGACAAACATGATGGGAACCTGACAGGACTGGGACAGTATAGACCTTTCTATTGCAACGTCACAAGTTTTTGCCAACTGAGGTTGGGAAACTATGGAAAGCCATAACTGCAAATAAAAAACAGATAGCCATAGTTTGTAGCAGTGTTAGACAAATACTCAAAAATAGTGTTGAATTTGTTGGTAACAAATCAACCAATCATGGGAGGTATTTCAGTTCATGAATCTTTACAGAAAATGTTGAATTTGGTCACAATTTGATTTTACATGATTGAATGTTTTTGCTTACATTCTGCCCTCCATGCATATTGGCACACATTGTTTATCAACAAAGGTCTATTACGTTAATTTAAACAGGATCGTATGCTCCCTAGGGAGTTGAGAAAGGCCAAGGAATGGTTTAAAAATATGTTGTGAAGAACCTTATGGATCTAGCTACTAGGATTTGTGCGCTATATAAGATTCAAGTATTATAAATTAACCAGTCTAAGATTGGTCAATTAACGATCATTTAGTTTGTTGTCTAATACAATGCAAGTTAATGCTAGTTTTAATGTTACTCTTCACAGGGTTTTCTCAGCCATAGTGTTTGGTGGGAGTGGTCTAGGTCGAGCCATGGCATCAGCACCAGACTATTCAAAAGCTAAGATGTCTGCAGCACACATGTTCAAGTTACTAGACAGAGTCCCTCCGATTGACAACCAAAACGATAAAGGATTAAAACTGGTACAAATTACTGACTCAATTGTCTTCAAAGCAATTTTTCTCTCATCAAAAATGTTGGTTTTCTAATAAATGGTTGTATGTAAACAAAAAATCAACATTAAACTTGTTCTCACTTTTTGATTTTCAGGAAACATTTTCTCCAGAGATTTCCTTTGACAATGTCCGTTACCGTTACCCAACCCGTCCTGATGTACCAGTTCTACGCGGACTGACTGTCTCTGTGAAGCCAGGAGAAACCTTGGCTCTAGTTGGAAGCAGCGGTTGTGGGAAGAGCACGTCTGTTTCACTGATGGAGAGGTTTTATAACCCAATCTCCGGACAAGTGGTAAGATTTAAACTGAAGATCATTTCAACTTCTTTAGTGTCAATTCAAAGAAAACGTATATTTGAATTATTGAAAAGGGCATTGATGACTCTCATTGATAAAGTTATCCTTTTATTAAACTTCCCTAGAGTTTGGACAACCATGAGATCAAGATTCTGAACCTTGGCTGGTTTCGATCTCAGATTGGTTTAGTCTCCCAGGAACCAATTCTCTTTGATCGTACTGTGGCTGATAATATTGCATATGGTGACAACTCCAGAAAAGTATCCATGGAAGAAGTGATTGATGCAGCCAAGAAAGCCAACATCCATGACTTTATTGCTTCATTACCTGAGGTAAGTTTGATTTATTAAAGAATAAGAGATTCAGTTCTGAAGGCTGTGAGGCTTATGACAGAGTTTTATCAAAAGATTTCCTCTTGTTTTTAGGGTTATGAAACAAGAGTAGGAGACAAGGGCACCCAGCTGTCTGGTGGTCAGAAGCAGCGAGTGGCCATTGCAAGGGCGCTTGTCCGTAACCCCAAAATCCTCCTTCTGGATGAGGCTACGTCAGCATTGGACTCAGAAAGTGAAAGAGTAAGTTCCTGTGGTGTTTCATTATCTTCACATTGAGAATTTATTTGAGATAAGATTAGCGAAGAGGTACTCTCTTTAATCTTAATGATCTGACTATTCTTCCAATTCTCTTTTTTAGGTTGTACAAGAAGCCTTAGACGAGGCCAAGAAGGGTCGTACCTGTATCACTATTGCCCATCGTCTCTCCACCATCCACGATGCTGAGAAGATTGCCGTCATCCGCCATGGCAAAGTAGCCGAGATGGGCAGGCATGAGGATCTCATGCAACTGAAGGGACAGTACTACAGTTTGTACACAGCACAAGACTTACAGAACTAGTTGCTATTAAAGGTCGTTTAATTAAGTTTCTTCAAGAACATAATGCATTTTCCTTTGAAGTGGCTGTGTCATCATGATCAATGCAGGCCTGTATAGCTGTACATGGAATTATGAACTCTCATCCAGTTACTGCATGTGCGCACCCTCCCTCCGTAACCTATCTATGGAGAGGGTACGCGCATGTGCAGTAACTCATGATCTTGAAAACACATCCCCTTTAATTCTGCACTAAAGTGCGCTTATAGTACTTGACTTCAAACTAGTGCACTTAGTGCACTAGTTTATAAGTCAAGTATTCATTTGGTCAGTTTGACCCAAAAATGTTTGTTTTTAAACCGACAGTATTATTCTGTAAAATCAGTTCAATGAAAGGAACAGATTATGTTCTGATTTTAAATTCCAGGGTAATGTTGTGGGTCACATGATGTTATGGTCACATGACCTAGAGGTATCATACCCTCCTGGTCAAATTAAAGTATGTATTAAGTGTGTGAGTGGTTTTATTTTCTTTCTCTGGTGTGCTTTAATTTATTTTCCACAAAGCAATTGTTTTATAGACAAAGTCCAATATGGGTTTGGAAGTTAAAAATATAAATCATAAAGTGTGACCTAAGTATTATATTTTTATAAATTGAAGTGACATCTTATTAAAAATACTATCTGATATTATCTGTATATATTAAGCTCCTCATAGTTAATAGTCGCTAATTGATTTAAACATGTTTTATTGTAAAATATAAGGCTATTATACCTCTGATGGTTGTATATTGGATTTATTTTGTTTCGTTTTATTTCGGTCACATGCCTATTGCACAAGAGCATGTAAGTTAGAGGGCGTAATGATTGTGAGTTCAATGGAACATGTCCAATATTTTTACACTTACTTAAAAGTACGTAAAGATACTTTTAACACTGACTTTAAATTTTATTTTTAAAAACAATTTTAAGGTCCACTGATTACTGGTACTTTAGATGAATTTTGTTGACAAAATTGTTACAAAGTAGCCTGAAGAATCAAGAAAAGCCTTCATATGTAAGTCATTCCTTGTACTCAACAAAGTGATCCAACTTTTTTCTCCCAGAACCAAGTATCATGCACGCCTGCATTAATTCATAACAGAAGAGTGGAGTTTGAATTGATTATATTTGTTACACGCGCCACAGCATAAGGATTACAGTAACTGTTCTCAAAGTTTATTCATTATTGTCAAGCAATTATCACAATGCTACTCTGATCCTTGTTTTAGCAATATGTAAAGCACCCTCAACATTACATGGCTAACGAAAAGATGACTGTTCAACATTCAGTTGGGTTTATTTGTAAACTTAATTATTAATACTTCACACCACGTCTTTCATTGCTTTTGGAAGATGCTTTAGGGAAATCAGCAGGGTCTGGAGAAATGTCAAAGGTCAAAATTGTTTTTTATGATAAGCACCAAATATGTAACATGTAACTAAAAATTTAGAAAAATAAATGAATTAAAATATTACAGTAAAAATAAAATGATAGAATAATGCCAATTTCAGTCAAGTATTTGTCTTTATTTTCTTTTTTACAGTAGGAAACCTGATGGATCATAATAAGTTTAGTATCAAATCTCAGAAAGACATTTAGAGAAATTGCAATAATATTAATTTGCGTACAAAAACTATTTCTTTTTCTATCCAATTACCTCTTCTTTTGATTGTGTAAAATGTGCTGAAATAGCCGCATTCAAAACAATGTTTGGTGGTTTAGCTGAAACTAGCAACCAGAATATTGCTTAATAACATCACAAATGAAAACAGTAAATATATGTGGAATTTTTCCAAGGTTGTGAAAATAGTATTTTGGATTTCTAAAATAGTTTTAATACTACTACACTAAGGTCTAGCCTACATATAAATGGCACAATTTCTGTACGATAAATAATGCATAAATCACAAAAATAGTATTGTAAACATATCCTATCAACCCTTTGCTAATCAATAAAAATGTATAATGTTAAAGTCAAGAGAATATCATAGGCAAAAGTGTAGTACCAAATATTTTAAATCCTTTTTAATCATCGTCATTAGATTATCCTTTCTTGATTCCATGATGAATATGAATTTGACACAATATTGCACAAAGCAATTATGTATGAGTTTCACTTCTTGGTTTCATAAAATAAACATTTCCATGAAAATAAACAATAAATCTTGTGAGTTAAAACGTGTTCCTCTAACTACAATCTTAATAAAAGAGCTGAAAGAAGGTACATCAGATTTACCTTGTAAAAAACAAAAACCAAACTTCTCTTTTTACTCATTAACGACAAAACAGCAACACTATCACTTTGTGTTAATCTGAAAAGTTCATCTTTTAACTGAACTAGCTCTTAAAAACACTTCACAATTGAAAAACTCTTTAGAGAAACAAAATATTTAAAAGTTCATCTTTAAAAGTATTAACAAAATCAGGGTCCGCACAGGGGTTGCTGTAGCTATATTTAACTGATAAAAATAATATCTTGAAGAGAGGAGGAGAGTCTGAGCAAGTATCGTGCGTACATTGATCAATTTATCAAAAGGAAAACAAAATTGTGAACAAACATTCAAATACGCCTTGCACAGTCTCATCTTTAATTAAACACAAACCTCTGTATCTATACATGAAAGCTAACAGATTTCTTGTTACATGTCCCGCCATAAAGTAAAGTTGAGAAATACAAATGCTTTCGAAAATCTGATTTTATCGTTTTTAGTAACATTGATTAAAATCATACAATAGTTTGGTTAAAATGTTAGATAATCTTAAAAGCTTCACAATAATTCACATCAAATTATTTTTAAAACTACTCCTACAATGTATAATGCTTTACAAAGCAAATAGTATAAAAATATTAAACCTAAACTAAAACTCTTCACTATTTTCACTGATTATTCTCTCACATTCTCTCTCCTTTTTACTCCTACTTTCTTATCTTTCCTGCGCTTTATATTTTAATTGTATGAATACAACAAGCTAAAAAAATATTCACAGATATCCCAAACACACATTTGAAGCGAGCTTTTCTTTATTGCAACTCACACTGTACACTTTGCATCATTAGTTCTAGGTTCACTCTCTTAAGCTTAAGCTCTTTTTCCCTTAACATTTCTTAACTGCACTTAAAGACTTCATAAGAGAAGTCACATCATCGTCATCAAGTACTGACATATACAGATGGAATTTGGAAGACTTCAGCCCCCCTTTTCAGCTGGGTGCAACTAGGGAGACAAACACCTGTAGAGAGAATCTTAGAGAATCTTCTTATCACTATATTCTTGATTGCAGAGATTTTCTACGTTCTTTCTTTTCCAGAAATGAAAACATGATTCACAAGCTTTAAAACTAAAATGGGTTTCTTTTAATGCTGCAGAATGCATCTGCCTGCAGTACCTGTGTATATTGAAAACAATTTAAATTTTTGTTTAGTTATCAACATGGTTTCATTGCAGAGAGCGACTATGGGATAAGAATACCTAACTAATATAGCTGCCATGCAAACATTAGCAGGTACTCATTGTCTCATCTGGTAACAAGCTTTTAGCTCTTTCAAATGAATCAATGGTTGAAACCTGCAAACAAGAACAAAAACATGGGCCCAATTTTATGTACTGCATAAGCAGAAAAAGTAGCTAAGCACAACAACATTTTGTTTACCAGCAAAAGATTATCATCAAAACTACCATGTCACATGTATAATTTGTGACTGGTATCCTGCTAATATCTGCTTAGCTGAAAATTGTCAAGCAATATTTTCTGCTTAAGCAGCTCTATGAAATTAGGCCTTGATTTCATATCAAATAGGCCTTTACAGCTGTTGACACCTTTGTCATGTTCCCCTGTTTACAATACACATAATGAATGGAAGAAAATTTCTTTAAGAAGGGGCCAGACTATTTTTTTCCTAAAGCCATCATAAAGGTTTATAACTAGCCTTTTTAAAAACTCTGCTTAGAGCAAATAACCTGCTTAGAATTAAGCAATATAAACACAACCGACAGCCAAAATTTACTTCCTTTCTGCAGAGATTTGGCCGGTAACCTAATGGCTTATAACGAGACGATGCCTCAGGTTTCTGATGTCTTCTTATTATCTCAATTTATGAGTACATTTACAATTTGTATGGTTATGTTTTCAATGAGTTGTCTGGCTGAGTGTAGTTGAAACAATCATAAATCAGATCTCTTCTCATCGGAGCTAACCTTCTCATACTTTCTCCTTTTGAAGAAACCACACTGAAAAATGAACAGAAAAACAAAACCATGACTGGTGAATCATTTGACATATACGCACAAACATAAGAGGTTTCCACACATTATGAAATAGCCAGTTAACTTTGAGATCTGTTGAGCTATTAATTGAACACACATACCCCCCCCCCCCCCCCCAATTTTTTTATATTTTATTGCAGCATGATTTTAACAGCAATTTTTAACCAAGTAATTTTGTACTCTCTCCCTGAATTTCCTCCGCCTGATAACTAAAAACGGAAACATTTTCTTTGTTTCTAGCTTTGAATAGGTCTATAGCATGATAAAGTACGAAAGAATGACTAAGATGCTGGTTACCATACTATGTGTTAACAGAGTCAAATAAATACCCGGCAGTTAGGAGGCAAGCATATTATTTCCTTAAATATGTTAAATGCACAGCAGATACAAGTAGCATGGAGGTTGCTTCTACCTCCGTGCATGTACATGGTGTAGTCATGCCCCTGATGACAAAAATAAGCTTACAAGACTTTTATTATTGGGCGTCAACTAATTATTAGTTGATTAGATTTACAAATGTACCTGCAATGAAGATGGAAATTGTTAGGTAAAATATTTAGTCGTCTGAAACCAGTGATGGACATTCACTCTGCCTGCGGTGTATAATTAATACTATACTAAAAAGCATTGACTAAAATAATTTGTATCATTTATACACCCTGCAAATACTGTTATCTCTTCACTTCAAAGCATTTCTGAAGGAGGATTTGAAGTGGCTCATCAGTTAGATGAAAGTGGTTTCAATCTAACACACACTTACCACTCTAAGAAGGCACTAAAGAGAGTAGCTCATGAGTAACCAAAGGGTAACCATGTTAGTAAGCCATGTCAAAAATATGAAAAAATGATTAGTCATATGATCTTTGCTCTCAAAGAGTAGAGTAACCTGAAAGCTGTTCTTCTGTTAATAACAATCATTCCAGTCGCACACCGTTCCTGATCATTTAAACCCCCTTATCAACCCAACATTTATTTGAATCAAACACTCTAAGCTACTATTTTCATTTAATTAGTCCCTCATGACACAGTTTATTGTAGGTTCAAACTAAACTTGTTTTCTGTAATTCTATTCTTAATAACCCAAACGATTTTCAAGGTTTGCAAAGAATATCTAAATTTATTTTTGCCTATTCATACTGTTTACCAGAGCAGGCAATTAAGGCGAAACAATGACAAGAATTGAAGAAGGACTTGGTGTCAAAGAAAAGGCCCTTTGGCCTGACACTCTGCCTTCTTTGTTTGTAATTCTTTTTTTAAAGGTTACAGATGTTACAATTTGTGAAAGGTTAGAAAAAAATAATGGCTCTCAATTAATACAAAACTTAAGTGCTTTTGGGTTTTATGCGTACTGATCCTTATTCTTATTTGTCAAGTTTAGGGATCTGGGTAAGTAGACTTGTAAAAAACAAAAGTAATATTTTAGTTAGAGACTGGAATGATTAACAGATTATATAGCAGCGGTCACTTGATAATCATGAACTCACAACCACTAAGTTATTATTCAGTAGATGATCCAAAATCATCATAAGGAGCTCTTTTCCTCACGAAGAAACCAAGCTACAGTAAAAGAATAAATAACAAGTACATATATTGATAATTAACAGGTCGGAGGTCAAGTTTAGATATCCGACTTGAGATTTAACCTTGATCACTGAGATTTTAATTTGAGATCTGTCAGAGTTAGTTTGGTGTATATATACAAAATTAAAAACAAGAAAGTGACAACTGGGCACATGCATAATATTAACAATCGATCAAATTTACATCACAATTATCAGCATTGGTTTAGTAAATTTTGTTTAATGACAGGCCTTGCATTGAAACTTTTGGCAAAGTAGCCCACCGGGCTAGTACGCTGTGCCTTTGACTTGCCCCCAGGCAGTTTTAGTAGCCCTGGTTTTATGTTTTGTCATCAATGTCTCTTTCTGATGTATTAAGTGATTACAACCAGTTTAATGGTCAAATAAAGTTAAATTCAGGCACTCAAAAGAACACGGTATAAAAAAGGAAGAAAATTAGTATTTTAACAAAGTATAATGAAAAGTTTTTAGTAGTAGCCTACAGGGCAAGTTAAGAAGTGATGTTTACAGTTGCTAGCCCACAGCAGTTTTTTTAAAAACACTGTACGCCAAGCTTGTGGTCCCTGAATGATTGGTTTATGGTATGCCTTGAAAATGAGGTTAACTGACATCCCAAAACATATCACATAGATTGGTGAGACTTTAGTTTGTAGATTGGTGAGACTTTAGTTTGAAAAATAAAAGTCAGAATCTTTACTCGTGGCACAGGAAATGGATACAAAACACTCTACATTGAACTTCAAACCATGCACCATGCACTAGAGTCACATTGCTGTACACAAGCTGGCTGATGTTTCATGCATGATGTTATTGAAATATTACAACCAGACGAGCCAAAAACTGTCACAGTATTTTCACAAGAATGTCCAACCAATCCATGTTGATCGAGGTGACTGTGGGTACCAACCGTATCTCTGGCTCGATATTTGTGAACGGACACCAAACCTTAGAAATCAGAGAAGCGATTCATGCATGAATCCTTTCTCTGATTCAAATTTTGTACGGCGAAAATTGTTCCAAACCATATTCCTTTGGAGGACATACTTTCTCAAAAAAAGTTTATACTGTCAACAGCTAGCTGCAGTGCTTCATTAATTTTTGAAGTATTTACCAATCTGTGATCATACCTTTAGTCATGAATTTGAATATTCATTGTGACTATGAATATTCATTGCGACTATGAATATTCATTGTGACTGTCTCAATAAAAGGTTTTATATTTAAACTCACCTTCCATAAGGCAAAGATGACAAGAGCTAGAAGGAGTAAACCTCCCAAGATGGCTAGAATAATCACCCAGATAGGAACTTGCTTTGGAACAGGCTCATCTGGACTGACTAATGTCACAATCTAAATGAAGAATAGGAACAAGGGTAGTTATTGGGATAAAAACTGACATCTTATGATGAACAGGAACGATTTACGAGGCAATTTAAACTTGCCTTGGAAAAATGGTGCACAGAAAGATAGAAGTGAGAGATTGGCAGATAAACCGTTAGTATTCCAGGTGGGAAAATTAAAAGGCTTTGCACTATCTCTCTAGGTTTGATAGTAAATGGCTTCATAAAAACTGAAATATTCCACAAGGGAGTTTTATGCATCCTGTTTGCAGAAGAAATAAACTTGACAAATTGAGAGAAAGCTTCAATACAAAGTCAGCATTTCTTGAGGGAAAAACCAAACCAGAACAAACAAAGATCCCCCAAAAATGTAATCACAAACATAAACATTTTGAAAGTTTGTAATATTCATTGACATTTGAAAATAATACTAGTGGCTTCTGATATAGCGCTAAAATCCCTTACTCGGTGAGGCTCTTGGCGCTCTAACATTATTCCCCCTGGTAACTGGGGCATTTATTTAATTCCTTAAACCATCTCAGCTCCTTGTGCTGCCTATGCTGCTAAGTATGTAGTGTACCAAGCTAAATCAATCACAAGAACCATCTCTGCCCTCACAGGTACCCATCTGCTCCTCGGTGAAGAGAAGCAATTATAGACAAGAGTCTTGCTGAAGGACAGAAGTGTCAGAAATCGAACCCACACCCCTGGTGACCAGAACTCTAGTCTGATGCACTAAACTGCTCTGCTTCAACAAGTCACTAAGATTGTTTGAGTTTGGAGAAAGTTTCTTGAGGAATAATCCAACATTGTTTGGTGTTTACTGAGAATGTTTAGAATGGCGATAACTTACCTCTATCTTGGCTTTTGGGAGCTCCAGTGGGACCACAGAGTAAGGAGTATTCATAACCTCAGCAGTTGCTACCGATGATATCACATACCTCTCAAAGCTCATCTGAAATAAACAACAACATAGTCGTCAAAGATTTCAGGCTTCTTGAGGTAGAACAAAATCCATTCAGTATAAAGTCTCATTTATAAGTACTTGTAAGTTGTTTAATTAGTGAGGCAATATAACATACCTGTACAAATGAATTATTCCATAATCTTGACCACAATTTGACGACTTCACTTTCACCACCTTTAATTTCTTGGACAGTACATCGGATCTTGAGACAGAATCCTGTGGAGCAATCAATGTTCTCTACTTGGCTAGAGGCTTCCTCTACCTGTCTCTTCCTCCTAAATATAGTGATGTTGTTTTCTTCCTTACCGTTGGACGCATTGATAAGCTGATTGGTCTCTTCAAGCTGTCCATGTTAGATTGAAATAAAATGGATTTGAACTGATGTTTTAAAGAGAGAAGAATCACATGTAAATACTAAGCATTATTCATTTATTGATTTATGTGCCTGTCTTCAGGAAAGGGATGGTGAGTGTTGAGTGACATTTAGAGAGATCTAGAAAGAATGACCCGATTACTGATTTGAGATTGGGGGAGGGGGGGTTGAGAATGAAGGCAAATATCAGGAACAGGTCAGCTGAACTTTGTCATGGAAGAAATGCTGAGCTAATTAAAGTTCTATAAAAGATTTCTCCATAAACAATCTGAACATTGTGATAGCAGATTAAACACTTCACTGTTTTGGGATAGAAGAAGGCAATATTGGGGAGGGGGATGGGGAGGGGGAGGGGGAGGTGTTGACTTACAATGAGCTCCAAAGGGTTGACCTTTCCGATAACTTCACAACTAATCCCTTCGCTGGGTTCCACTTTCATCAAATACAGGAGGTAGTTCCCATCTTCATCAGTCATTGGCCATTGGATGTCAAACTTTGTTAATCCGGCACTGCTCGGTCCATTATTCCTCACCTATGTGTTGATTATAACAACTCATTTTTATTCAAGTAACAATTTTTAAAAACTTGTGCATGGAAAAAATATGAATGACCTTAATTATTAATTTAAGGAGGGGGGATGGTTGGGGAATAAAGGCAAATATCAGGAACAAGTTGTTATAGAGATTCATTTGCGGTAACCAAAACACATGTTGAATAATGAAGACTTGAATAAAGTTGTTTTCACTTTAATAACAATGAAACAATCTTGAAACTCAACTTCTTAGTTTTCTTTCCAACAATAAACATGTCAATAATAAAAATAAAACAATTGTCAGTTTGGTTATTGATAATCTTACCTCATAAACATGAGTAACCAAAGGACCTGCTTCACTGTCTTTAATAATTTCAGGATTTATAGAAGCCTCTGGAGAAAAGGCTACCTGTGCTGGTATTGAACGCCTGATGGACAAAAATCAATTAACTAGTTAATATTTTTTATAATAGAGGTAATTAATTATGAAGTTCTATTTTTGTGTTATGTTGATTTTATTTCAGTTATCTCCAACCAACAGCAACAAACCACCAATAACAGAAAGGGATTACAATTCAACATTTTAAATAGAGCACAATACACATAAAATTATGACAATATACACAATTGATACAAAAATTATAAAATGAAGATTAAACATACAAACCAAGAACAGAAATACCCAAAATACTTAATTTTTTATTCCTCACAAAGAAAAAAGTAATTACTTACCCCAGGAGGACCAGGTCCACTTTAGCTTGCACTGGTACTGTCACATTAAAGTGGTTATCCAACAACGCCATTGCTGATTCTTCAGGATTCTCACTGTAAATAAACGAAAAGTTTATTATTGATTATTTAAATAATGGCAAGTCCTGATATCAGTTTTAAAAACCATCCAAACTGTACAAGTGTTATCTTCCAATTCACCTTGCATGCACTCAGGACAAGTCTAGCTTTACCAACGACAATTGAAGTAATTTTGGAGTGAAGCTCTATTTACCTGTTAGCTGATAGTGAGAGAGTTAAAGATGATACATCCCCACTCAGCTCAAAACTGGAGAACTTCAGTCCAAATTCAACCTGACCAATAAACACACAACAAGAAATGCAAATCAGGCACTTGACTGCTGTGTTAATTACATAATTTCAGAAGCAAACAGTAAGTAGGGTAGACAAGTACCTAGTCAGTTGAGTTGACAACTAACTGACTTGTCCTAGTCCTCTACTCACCTGAGACTTTCCAATGAGTGGGTTTCCAATATCACATGTGACTGTATTAAGCTCATTCCTGCAAGTCACTGGATAATCCTGTATACAAAAATCAAACACATCTGATATTTAAACCTGCAATGAACGACAAGTAGTTCTCAGCATCTTAGTCTGACATTCTCTTCTTACATATACTCCATTCTCTACTCACAGTGTCTTAAGTTTTAAATTCACTCACAAAAATGTCTAGATAAGTAACCCTTTAAAGCACCTTTACAAAGACCCCTCATGAAGTACAACACATTCTTACAGGATTTATTACCAGATCATATGCACAAAGTCCTCAGGCGTTTTTATCACTTAGGAATTCATTTTTGAGATCTATTCGTAATCTACATTTTTTCAGACTTTTATCTGAACACATTCATCAATCAGGTACTAACAAAGAGAAGATTGATGTTATGACGACAGAGAAATCAATTTTATACAACTGGGTTATTTATTTATTTACAACTTGGATAATCACAGCAATCCTCCAAG
>JAUELU010000025.1:253287-276647 GCA_032357145.1 Evasterias troschelii
GTTGAGGACTTCAAATTATTAAAGACGAAAAAGAAGAAGAAGAAGAAGAAGAACAAAAAGAAGAAGAAGAAGAAGAAGAAGAAGAAGAAGAAGAAGAAGAAGAAAAAGAATAAAAAGAATAAAAAGAAGAAAAAGAAGAAGAAGAAGAAAAAGAAGAAGAAGAAGAACAGAAGCAGAAGCAGAACAGAATCAGAAGAAGACCTGGATGGAATTGAAAACCTTGATCAGCACCTGACCTCAGGCTGAACAGGCAGGATGTTAGTCCCTCGTGGTAAGACGAACGTGTCAAACATTGTTTCCTCGTTAATTCTCCACAAAAACACTAAGAGGATTGTTTTGTTTTATCATGCAAAAGCGAAAGAGAGAGAAAGAGAGGTCTACGAAGCATTGTACGCTGAAGGAGTTAAAGATTACAGTCTTGTTATTGTTTATCTCTTGTGAGTAAAGCCTTATGTGTCAATCGGTGTGTCTTTCTTTGAGCAGAAAGAACTAAGAGGATTGTTTTGATTGAAGAGACAAGGATTGTGAAAGTGTCTCTCCACTTTTTACAAGGTTTTTTTGCTTCTTCTTACAAAACAACCTATCAATATACAGCTGGTGATTTAAAGTTCCTTCGCTAAATAGTACACTAAAGGCAAACAATAATGACATACCCATTTGTGTCCAACATTTGCACTTGGATAGTTCTCTTACAAAGGGATGTTTTTTCATTGTGCAAGCAATGAAGGTTTGATGTTTGAAGATTTGCCGCCCTTCACCCTTTATCTGACACAATGAATTAGTAGAGGCTGAGACCTAATGTACACCCCTGTCAAAAATCAGACAGTCTCAATTTCATCAAGTAATTACGATCTTGTATGTGAGACGTTCCGTTAATCAGCGAAGAGGCACTGCTGCTATAAACAAAGACTGCAAGGTTTCTTTGGATAAAAAGGAAAGCATGAAATGAGTAGGGAGGAAAGAATTGCCACACAGGAGATTGTTTGGCTTGAAGATTGAAACATAAATCATCAAGGCGTGTTTTACAGCAATGTAAGGTATACCTCAAGACTCTGGACACTGTTGATAAAATGGCCTAAAATGTAAATTTCTAATACTAAGAATGAAGAATACAAGCACAAAAGTGACATTTTATATCACATGTTCCTCAGCAACACGAGATGTGTGACCTCATGCTAAGTTGACCAATCATAAGACTACAGGTTCAGAACATCCAAGTAATATTATCCCCTAAGGTATTACTTACACATCACAAAGAATACAGAAATAAAGAAGAAAATGGTTGGTCCAAAACTGTATCGTTTTGTCCATTAACAGCCTAATACAATTGACCAGAACTTCCTATTTATTCCTCATACAGTACAACCTCTACCTAGAGGCCAAGTTTCTTCTCAATCAGCCATGGACGTATCTCTAATATCCACAGTTGGCAATCCGTGCTGGCCTGTAGGCACAAACTGTTCCTAGAATCTTATTCAGTATTGAAACCTTATAGTCACTCTTACAAGGAAAGAAATCACAATCACCTCACTGAGTGGCTCGACAAATAGAGAACAAAAAGCTGTTGCCAAAATTCTAAATCTATACAATTTTGTAGCATTTAGCTTGAAGTAATATCCCTCAGGAGATGATATTTACATAAGTCCTTCCTTCAAACAATGTAAGGTTCTGGCTATCACTGTCCAAACAAATTGTCTTCTTTTCCAGGGAAGTTTTACATGTAATATGAATGACTCAAATGAACTAAGGAAAACAGTCCAAGATGAATATTATGTCATACCACACACACAGCTGCGAGTATCCCAACAAATCTCCATTGTTCATCTTATCTTATTAGAAAACCATAACATCATTATTGAATTATATGGCTTGGGAACAGATCCCACCAAACTAATTTAATTTTTGGGGTTTTTTTTAGTGGAGGGGGATCAAACTTTATAACTGGGTGATACGATATGGAAATAGTTCGGCCTTTAGGGTTGATCAAGCTTCTTTGAAACGGGTCATTGGTCACACATCTGTTAATGAGATTCAATTTTAGTCTACACTGTAACTCTCATCAGATTAGGTCTAGTGATTAAGAACAAAGGGAATAATTAGCCTATATTTCAGTTGCTTTTTGGGGTTATCCAGTGGTTGATAAACAGTCAAAAACATACAAAGATGATTAGAATTTAACTAATTCATGCTTTTTGCTGTCCTAGTTCACATCCAGTAAATAACACTAAAATAAAATGGAATAATCTTTGCAATAAAAAAGTCAAGTTGTAGAGGCCGGGGGAAAGAACGTAGTGGTTATAAAGACATCAATAACGGAAGGTACACAGAAGGAGGAAAAAGATTAGAAAAAATACTCTCAGTTCTACCTCCTGGATATTTTTGTTCAAACTTTGAAAGACCCCTTCAAACTTGCTATAGGCCTAGGGTACGATATTTCAATTTGACTCAGAATATTTGTTTGTGATTTTTATTGACAGTATTTTGCTGCTGGCACTCGTGATGTGTTGTTTGTTGCTTTTGACAAAAAACCGGGAAATGCAGAGCCCAGCGAAGTATTACTAATCTCTATTCAACAGAAAATCACAAAGATTAAATTTCAAGGCATGAGAACTACAAGTGTATCAACAAGTAATTGCCTCAGGGCAATCACAATCTAAAAATAAGTTCATTACAACATAATTCAAAATATTGAAAGGGGAAAACTGAAGTTGAGAAAGCATTAGAGTATGACCAGTGTGTGAATGTAACAATCAAAGTAAGGAATTTGAAAGTTTTCTCATTTTCAAAAAAAAAATTGAATTAGTGTGTCATAACAACTTAGTGACAATAGACTTATTTTTTAAACATGAGCTCTCCATGGAATAATTGTTTAAGATTAGTTTTCAAAAAATTTCTTCTTATTTTTGAGGGGAGTTCTTATTTACCTTAAAATATGAGCAAACCAAAAATCTATTTCAAATGAAATGTATGACTGTTTTCCATCACATGAAAAAGCAAGATAATTCACAGCAGACATGAAAAGCCAACAAACATGTATTTTGTTCCTTAACAACAACAAGATTTTTGAGTAAAACCATAGTTTGTGATTTTTGACATTTATGTTTTCAGCACCCTGGGGCAAGTTTCCACTCAATTATGTTTCAATTGTTTTTTAAGAACATCTTGGTTCTAACAAATGTAGAATTGATGAATTTTATGACCCATGATTTTACTTCTTGGTTCTAACAAATGTAGAATTGATGAATTTTACGACCTATGATTTTATTCTCCTCTTAAGACTAACCTGGATATTACCACAGCAGGATGTTTCCATAGAGATTCAGTTTTTTATCATTAACTTCAATATGAAGACGGATCTTTGGATAAGGTTTGATGACAGTTTCACATTCAATATAGCTATCTATCAGTCAGGATTATGTTGTTAGGAAGTGACATAGACAATAAGATAACAAGAAGAAAACATAAAATATTTAAGGAAATATGACATTTGTGCAAACCTGTATTGTTCTTGTGTTTAAAAATAACTTTATCCCTAAATTGTTGGCATTGTTAAATCTTCTGAGTAGAAGGTAAATTTTGAAGCTGCAGGAAGTTCCTAATATAAGAAGAACTTGAACTCATTCCAAAAACACAACAGACTATTTGAAGCTCAAGGTGTACATATTGGCTCCCAAACTAAATATTACACTGTACTTAATTCACAGATAGTAAACTTTTATTCTCATACCAGTAGCACTCCCAGCAGTTTGTGTCACAAAAGACAGTTTTGTCAAGAGAGACAGCAGCAGTTTTGTCATGAATAATAATTAATAGTGGCTTCTTATATAGCGCTCAGGTCCGTCACTCAGTGACGCTCATGGCGCTTCAACATTATTGAGAGAATGAGAGCATCAGTTTTGTCAAGAAAGACAGCAGCAGTGTTGTCAAGAGAGACAGCATCCGTTTTGTCAAGAAAGACGGTAGAAGCATTTTTTTTCAAGAAAGACAGTAGAAGCATTTTTTTCCATGAAAGACAGCAGAAGTATTTTTTTTAAAAAGACAGTAGCAATTTTGCCAGGAATGGCAGTAGCATCAGGTCTGCAAACCTCCCTGATGCAATTTGTTTCTTTAGACTTCACAAGATACAGTCACCATCATGACATCCCATTCTCCAAAATCCACATTGGATTGCATTTAAATCTCCCTGGTGTTTTCAATCCGTAATTACCACCTGAAGATGTGTGTAGAGATTAATGGACTGTTACCAATGGAAATCCCAAAGTGGGCATTAAGTCAACATAGTCTTTATTACATACCTACCAACTCAAACAACCAAGGCAATCAACATAGGAGCACCCAGTGGCTCAGTATAGATGATAACTTCCACACAGTACATTTTACACAACGGGTTAATCTTTTGGTTTAACTTGCGCAAATAGTAAGTCAGAAAGCATAGATAATGTACATTTGTGGGACCATGGTGGTACTCCCTATACCTTATGTATGCATCTACAGTCCTGTCTGCTCTATCTGGCATGTCAGTCTGTTTATCATTTCTTTAACACTCAAAGTTTGTAGAGAAGCATTTTTAAAATACATTCAAGAAAACAATGAAAATACATTCAACAGTTTACAGATTTTCAGCCATTTAACAAGATTTCAAGAAAATGGCAAAATTTTCACCCTACATCTTGTTGCTCTTTAAGATGTTTAATTCTATTAGTGTCTTTCATCTCATTAATCTTGAAATTGCCAATTCATCCTAAAGCTCTTAGGGTAATTACTTGCGTCTGTACAGATTCTTTAAAATAACACTTACAAAGACATCCATTATTCTGTTCTTTGGGTTTGTCTCCTTCAAAATAAATATCAACTTGAAGCTCTCTCAACAACTATCTTAAAGGCAGTCGTTACTTGGGTACTGTCTAAACACTTCTCCACCTTCCGGAGTATTTTCTCGGCCCATATCCATGGCGACTGTTATTTTAGGTCATTCTATTTCCTAAAGCATATGCTTTGACAAAATTACTCGCTTTGACAAAATAAAAATAGAAATTGAAATAATTTAGAGCAAACCTGTATAAACATTGTGGGATCAATATTGAATTTGACATTGTGTTATGATTTGATGGGGAAGGAGAAGGGGGGGCATAACGAGGACCCAAGTGATAAAGGAAAATGTTCTACTCACTATCATTTGTCCTGCATGGTGAATACTCCCGATAATTTGTAAAGTCATTTGAGCTAACATAGCAGGCTCCAACAGGTTCCCGTTCAACACCTCTCAAATCAGCATTATAGAACCATGTATATCTAGGAGCACAGGCCTGTAGGTAGAGGTGGACAATAAGTAGGTCAATGTTAGTTTGGACATTTGGTTTAGGAAATAGACTGTCATTATTATCAGTTTGGGATTTATTCCAAACTTCTGGCTTCAGGCTCTGTTAAATGTTGAAAACACTGCATGACCGTACAAAGTGTACACTGCTCCAAAATTGATGACGAAACCCAAGCAAGAGCCATATGGGGGAAGGGGAGGGGTTTGAATGGGGTTGGGAGTGGTTTGGATGGGGTTGGGGTGTTTAGGAGAGGTTTGTAGAGGGGTTTGGGAGAAGTTTGGGAGGGGTTTTGGAGAAAATAGGGAGGGCTTTAAGGAGGAGTTGGGGAGGAATTGGGGAGGGGTTTGGATGGGGTTTGGGTGGGGTTGGGGGTGTTTAGGAGAGGTTTGTAGAGGGGTTTGGGAGAAGTTGGGGAAGTCTTTGGGAAGGAGCTGGGGAGGAATTGGGGAGGGGTTTGGATGGGGTTTGGGAGGTGTTCGGGAGAGGTTTGTAGAGGAGTTTGGGAGAAGTTGGGGAAGGGTTTGGAGGGGTTGTGGGGAAGTTGGAAAGTAGTTTGGGAGGTGTTGGCGGGGGTTTCGGAGAAGTTGGGGAGGTGCTTGGGAGGGGTTGGGGGAGGGGTTTGGGAGGAGGAGAGTGAGAGAGTCTGTTTACCACTACTCGGCCATCAGGGCCAGAGCTTTTCAGAGAGGCACCAAACCATTGGTGAGATTTATCAGCTACTTGTTCTCCATTCACATCAACAGTATGACCTGCAAAGAATCAGACAGTGAAACGCGTTGAGTAAATAACTCTATTATTGACTCTGAATCAAACCTGATGCTAAAAAAAAAATCTGATATCACATTCTTCATGTTAACATGAATAACAGAGAATCTTTGCCAGGATAATTCAACAAAATTGGTGACAAAGTTGGCTTTACATCTAAAACCTGAAAAGATTACCCTCCCCCAACAGTCCATTCAATTATTCAACTTCTTTTCCAAAGAGTGGTACATCATCCTCCTTGGTTACATCATCCTCCATGGTTACAGCATTCTAAACCTAGACACTGACACTCACTCTTCAGGTGCCTTACAAGTGTTTTTTGAGAGTCGTCTTTTTTAACGAGAGGTGAAGCAGCGATGATGTTTTTTTTTTACCAATCTACTTTACTGCTCCTAAAACTTCCTTTACTGTCCAAGAAGACACCCTTAGGGATTATAAGGCAATGAGACATTCTGACGTCTCAGCAAAGGATGATTTTTTATCCTACTGGCAAAATTCTCATCAGTATGATTCTCTGGAATTAATTATCACTCAGTTGTCGAGAAGCTATTTACAAATCACTTCATTTGAATGCTAGTTACATTATGGCAAAATTCATGAGTTAATTAATTTTAATAAGTTTCATCTCATGAACAAACCAGGAAACAAACCTTGAGAAGGAATTTATTTAAACATCAAATTTTACATCAAATTTCACTTTGTTTGTAGTATATCATCCTAATGCTAATAACAAACAAACCAGACTGCATTCTTCATTCATTGAATTTGTTCCAATTACAAGCCTTAAGTAAACCTTTGTTAACATTTCAGTACATTTGTAAAGACCATCTTTACAGCAGTATTACATTGTATGACTGACATGTAAAGACCCAAGGCCTAATGCTTTCTCCGTATTCATCCAAGGAATCCAGTACCGGGTATGTCAATACAACAGGGTCAGTTAGGGTCAAAGGGTTTAGCTGTAGCCATGTTTACCAATCACACACAACCTCCATTTACTGAATGATTTTGACGTAATCAGAATTGCATCCCTCTTGGCATTAAGGGCTGGATACAAGTTGAGGCTTGTTGGTGTCCTGCACTTCCAGCACTGATTTTTGCTGAATTCAAATTTAAAGGCACATTTAAAGTTTGTCTCTTTGTTCAAGCGCCTTGAGCAACTTACTGGTGGATACCTGAGCTGAATATTAAGACAAAGTGCAAACACTGCCAGCAACTGTTTTGTTAGATCTACCAAGGTAAACTACAGGATTGGTAGATCTAACAAAACAGTTGCTGGCAGTGTTCGCACTTTGTCTGATACAGCTCTCATATTCACCAGTAAGCTGCTCAAGGCACTTGAACAAAGAGAAACACTTTTTAAGACAAGTTTTGAAGATTTTATGAATTATGAGATCGATTTATGTAGCACCTTATAAGGGTTTACAAGGTGATTATGCGCACTCAGCAGCCACTGCCAGACACACTGGAAAAAGCCCCTTCTTTTAGCCATAAGTTGAACTTTTACGTGCCTTACACATGAGACCAACAGCTTTACGTCCTATCCAAAGGACGAGCAATACGAGTGTCACGACCAGGACTCAAACTCACACTCTGCTGATCAGAAAAAACAGAGCTTGAGTCCAGTGCACTTGACCACTCGATGCATACATTAAATAAATCATGAGAAAAGCTTGTAGTATGTTTTGTAAAATTTGACAAAAAATTGTTTAGAAAAAAGACCAAATGTATGAACTTTAGGTAGTTCCTTCTTAATACAAATAATTATCAAGTCAAGCAACATTTGTTTATTGCATAGGTTAAGTTTCTTCACATTTCATACTTTTTAAACCTATCTTACAAGGAATTTTGAACAAACTACTTTAACCCTAGCCCTTGATGTATACCCAAGATATAAAGGCACTGTGTACTGAGTGTTTTTTGTGTTCTTTGGGGGAGGGGGAATCAAATTGTTATAGATTGGGAACGGACTAAAATCCAATAACCTCCTGCTTTCTAGAGCAGACCCTTTATCTATTTGACTACCAAGCTTGCCTATTACAGTAGTTGCCACCACAATATACATTTCTTAATTTATTAAAGTCTTCCGGCCAAGAATTTTACACATCGAATTTGATTTGAGGAATTTACAAGTAAGTAAATCAAAATGATCTTACCTTCTGTGTCAAACGGTATTTGTTGACAAGGCCCGGGTGAATTCAGTGGGGCTGTGGGGCATTTGTAGACAGCCCCTCCTTCTGTCACACCAGGCTGGGATGTTTGTGCTTTTGGTGCCCCAACTAGTAACCTGTTATGTATAAAAAGAAGATGATATGAAAGTTAAAGATGACACAGAGTTGATGACTGCAATTACCTTTTTGTTAAGCAAATATTTACGAGCTGTTAAAGCTCCTGTATAATATGAAATGTGATGTATTGCTTGGGAGAAAGCATACAAAGTAATTCTACTACGTATCATTTTTTTTTAAACTCACAGCCAGCCGTAAGCAGCTTGCACCGAATTGCCCAAAGCGATCGCAAACCGTCACAAGATTTGATCTACTTCAACTCCACCAAAAAAAGATTTAAGTAACGGTCAGATCCTGGATGGACAACTTCCAATGTTCACCAGTAAACATACAATGTGAAATGTTATTGTTTTAAGCCAAAGAAAAGTTTGGTTTCAAATGATTTCTTAATTGCCAAAGAGTAAGTTTAAAAAACAGTCAAATCAGACGACTCTGGGAGTCTGGCCACATAGTAATACTAGTTATACAGATATGCCTGGTCTCTAAATGGTTCACCATAGAAACACTTATCACAGTCATTCAACTCCTTTGTTCACTTTAAAAACTGACGGCATTTCACTGGGAAAAGGGTTCAACAGGAGACAGATGAAAGCTGTGTTACACCCTGTAATTTTTACTTTGCATGAGTAACCGATACAGTAAGTGTAAAATAAAACCTGGGTGATACATCTTGGATAAGTGGCAAGAGAGTTCAAGAATCTTTGGCTGTACTGCTATCGTACACCATCTGCATCTTAAATCCTTAGTCTGTCTAGTGTGTTGTATTGATTAAGAGGATGTATCATCATTGTCACCTGCAGTTTCTAAGAACAAGAGCTGCCTCTGCCACAGAGTACTTCAAGATTGAACTTTCATCTCTTCCTTACTCCTTATAATAACAATTTTTTGAAGGAAGAATCTTCTGAAAGATTTCATACTTCATAACAAAATTTGATATCAATTTTATTTTATCCGTGTGTGTTATTACTTTAAATAAATGAGCCATGAAATAATAACAGTAAGTACTTTTAACTTCTCTTGCGTATGAACTATATATTCTCAAGATAGATTTAAAAAGTTCCATGGATCATTTGAGATGTTGTATGCTTTTGAGTGTCTTTCTAGTAGTAACACAATTTGTACAACACTACAAAGACACTCAAGAAATGGAATTCTGTAGAGCTAGCTCATACAAGTATGCATGCAATCAAAAGGAAAACAGGTATGTTTCAATCAATCAACTCTAGCTATTTTCTAAACTAATGCATCAAGAGGTTTGAACTTCTTGAAACACCCCTTTGTTAAGAACACTTACATTTTGCATCAAAATATTTTCTTAAGAAATCTTCAGATTAGTTTGTTTACTAAACAAAACAAAATATAGTGTGCTTTCTTCTATCAAGAGAGAAAGTGAAAGAGAGAGAGATAGATAGAGAGAGTTCAAGCACCTTGAAGAAGCTGCAAGTCTCTTCAACTCCAGTGAGATCAGACTACATTTATTTGAATATCCCAGGACTGTCAGACGTATTGATTTCACTGTATTGCAATTCTCACCTGATACTCTTACAAAAGAAAACTGCTTGATTTATTTATCCTTTTTGTTAGTAGGAAAACAAATTGATGCAAGAAAAGTAACCTTACATAAAGTTCATAAACAATTGTTTACAAACTGTAAACAAATGGATTCTGACTGGCACCCCAAACAAAGATATTGACAAAATTTGGAGCAAACATTAGGGCTAGATAGCTTATTTGGTAGAGCGCCGGCACATTGATCCGTGGGTCACAGGTTCAAGTCCCGCTTACTAGGTAAATTGTTCTCTGTCCCAAAGTTTTAATTCTTTTCATATACAATACAATCCCCTTCCCACATTTCTTAGTAACCACTTTTAAATCAACTGTTCTGGGAAACCAAGGTAACATTTTATAGTACTTCCAGTTCTGCAGTTTGGAGAAGAAAATTTATATCGTTAAATTTACTTTTGTTGTTGATATTCTTTAGGGGTTTTTTTTCTTCGAAAAACTGCTAACTAGCAACTCAATACTGATTATTTATTTCACATTTTGTTAAAGGCATAGAGTAAAAATATTAACATTTACTTAGTTGTTAGTCTATTGGCGATCTCATCGTTAAAAACAAAACAGTAAAGTAACTTTAAGTGTACGTTGCCCAAGCGATATCTGACTACATTAGAATGTGTACAATCCCAGGTCTAGTTGTATTGATTCACATGCGTGATTATCATCACCTGCAGACTTCAACTCTTTCTCTCTCTCTCTGTCTCCTCCTCTGTCACCTTCAATAAACAGGTGACAAGCATTGACTGTCCAATCTTAGCATGGACCTTTGGTCATCCAGGTACCCACTGTCGAATCGTTAAATCAAGGAGTTTCCCTCCATGCTAAAAAAGTTTTCTCAAAAAACAGTCATGTTTTCTGGTTTAGAAATATGAAGAGTAAACAAAGTTATAATATCTGCAAACTGTTATTCAACATTTTCCACAAACTGCTTACAAAAAAACAACAACAATTTGTGAACTATTATAATATAAGTGACCTCAGAAATGAGGTGTTCATGTGTTTCAACTTTCATTTTGACATTGCTCACTAAACCTATCAAGTATCAACAAATGTGCGAACTTATAGTCAGGTACTCCCATCAAAGAGCATTTCCTGAGAGGTGTTTTTGTGTGTCAACTTTCATTATTGATGTTTACTCAGTTGGTTGCAAGCGATTTCCTTGTTAACATGGAGATCTTTTATGCTGTGAATAATATTCTACAAAACAAACTGAAAATGGAACCCCAAAACCTGATTTGATATCCACCTCATTCCAAAACCCGATCAAGTTTCTTTGATATTTTGTAAATAAAATAAACATGAAAAAAAAAAACCATGTAGTTCAAAACGAGACAACAAAATGGATGTCATTTTGTATTCAATATTCAAACCCATCCCGGCCTCTTCAAGATCTTTTCTCACACCATTATGCAAATTGCCAGGCACCTGCACTCAGTGACATTTTCTTATTCCTCTCACGGACACATTTGAAAGCTTAGTTCATGACCTCTACAAATAAATATTAACCATTTAGACACAATGCTTGACGATAACAAAGTCACATGCAATGGGTATGCAGTTATTTGCATGGTCAATCCTTGGCTTTACAGGCGTCAGATTAATGGTGAGTAGTCTCTTCAAGAATGGGATGTGAAGAAGTTGTTTTTTTCATGTGGTCAGTATACGATGTGGATGAGTGTAGTAGCATGGGTAGATTTTAGTCAACATGAACATTATTCAGTATAAGACATGTTCATACATGTATCTAGTACAGGCGTTTATACAGTGTCACTTTTATTTGTACAGTAAGGAACAACACTACAAACCACAGTTACCATAGAGGCTTCTGTTTTCATAATACTGATCTTCATTGTTACTAAAACAATGTCCTTAGGCATCTTCTACAGGCTGCATCACCAGGCATAATACTTCAGTGACCCCTAGTCAATGCCTCGGTGGCCCTGGAAATGCTACAGTACAGATTTATACATGTAGTAACCTTTAAAGGGAAGGAATACTTTTGGTAATCACTCTTAAAATCAATGGCAATACAAACCTTTTGGTTAGAGGTTAGAAGCCAACAGCAGCTTTCAAAAGTATTAAGCATTTTGAGAAACATTCCACTTAAAAGTTATGTGCTTAAACGTAAAAATATATAAGTTTTTATGCTCCAAAATTCGAATCTGAGAAACATTTCCGTCAGAAACACTTCTTAGATTGTGTATTCCTATAACAGGGATTATTCTTCCTGCGTTGACATATTCTCTCAAGATTTTCGGCAATATCTCAAAATCCCAACCACCTTTTGAAATTAAATTTTCACAGCTTAGTTTTATTGTACAGGCCTATAAATTTATACATGTATAATGATTAAAACAAGCGAACATTTCCAAAAACCCAAGGTTTACTTTGACTTAAAGTGCCCTTTACCCAGGAGAAACTGCCTTACCCTATCAAGAATGTTTAGGCCTGGATCACTATGTGTTGAATGATGAGCAGCATCTTCCTTAACATTTGCATCTTTCCTCAAGCTCTACATGAATAAGTAACATTCATCTCTACACAATACTTACTGTGAAAGAAATCCACATGTCGAATGTTTGGTGCCTTTTACTTCAATTTTTCATATATTTATTAATTTACTCTTGTTTGTTTTTTATAGCTTTGTATCTTAGATCCATTCTTAAAATCTCTAGGCCTGTTTTTTTTTTTTGCATTTTATTTTTTGCATTTTTTTGCATTTTTTAAAAATACTTTTTTCTGTAAGTTCCCCAGTGGAATAAGTCTTTAAGTTATTGGCTTTTTGGTATATCCTTGGATAACTGTTTGCATTTTCTTCTTGTTTCTACTGTTGTTAAATTTATTTCCATTGCTATCCTCCTGCTACTTTGTAGTGCCATGTTCTTGCTGTGTTTTATCCAAATCAATTCAAATCAAACATTATTGTATTAAATGTTATCCTCCCTAACAGTACACCCCACTACCTACTCCCACTGCATGTGACTTGAGTGCTCTTTCACAGTTAAGATCCCCTTTTCTATTCTTTTACTAAAAGGGTTTTTTGTACTCTCCTTTGCCAAGTCTGATGTTGATAAAGCCTGCCCACTTTACAGGAAGTGAGACCAAACATAATATTGATGACATCTAAGATTACTAGGTTAGTGTGTTATCTAGCATGCATTGAACACCTCATCTCAGTGGGTGATCTTGATATCAGGCGTTTCTTAACAAAATACCCAATAAATATCTGACTGTTTACTAATATACAAGATACTATTAACAAAAACATCTCCTACAGTTGCATGAACTGTTAAAAATAACTTCTCACATTGTGGTGTAAACAACATTTTTATGGCAAAAATAATATCTTGGAATCAAAGTACTGTAAAACTAACTGGAATTACGCAAATCAGTAATGAATGTTACCATCTAACCCCTTGATATGAGTGAAGGACCCATCAACAATGAGGTGGAAGTACATGTAGAACTTCCTGCTTATTATTTAAATCAAACATTTGTTTCTCTTTCAGGTAAATGACTGATCCCACGGTTGAACATGCTGTACATTACTATTCACAGACATCAGTCACTGAGAGTCTACCAGCGTTTGCACTTATCAACTTACTTTCAAAGAATTGAAAAATAATCTGAATGATTTGACCAAATTTATGTCAAATGTTGTCAAAAAATGTATTTAAAATTCCAAACTACCTGGACCAGAAGTAACCAATAAAGTGTTAAAATAAATTTCCAACACATGACATCTTAAGACTGTGTTCTCCTTTGCAAAGTTTCATTTCCAGATAAAATGCAAGTTCAGCATTTCTTCGCCAAGGAAATGTTGAAACATGAATACGTAATGAACCAGTATTGTTTACTTCACTGATTAAGTGAAGGTTTTACATCAATCACTCATACATCAATCACTCTACAGTTCCTAATATGTCTGATAGTTTCTAAGGAATGACACTTCTTCATGTCAAACGCATAAATGTATCCAAATCAGTCAACAACCTTGGATCTTGGTAAGGTGTGCCCGCCGGTAGGCAATAATATAACCAAAGTACAAGCATCGATTTATACTGCAAGGATCCAAACAGCCTGATGCGTGCACCATTGATCCAAACACGATTGATTTGACCACTAGATCCCTGCATTGACCATGGCCAATGCCTAGACTGGCATCCATGTACAGGTAATTACAGAGTTAGGGAGCGTTTACTATGAAAAGGCAGCTATTGCAATGGAAGTAGACTAGTTTGCTTTGGTGTGTATGAAGGAAAATGATTGAAATTATGGATCGTTCCACACTACAATGTAAATGGCTGACATTTGAGTGGATCATAAGATGTAGAATAAAAGAAAAAAACATTCCCTTATTTTTGTTCAGTGTAAATTCAAAGCCCTTTCAATGTGTTATCTATCTTTGCAGTCCATTAGTGCAGAGCAATCTATAAACTTAAAAGCCAATGTTCTATTTAAAGAGTTTAAAGAGCTTTTACTGGGAGCCAGAGGCCTCTATGGAAATCAATTTAAAAACACGATTACTACAGTATTACTGTGGATCACAGAATATAAAAAACACTGAACTCTACATCGTAATGAATTACGAAAAATTGAGTAGGCTTCAGTGTACGTTTAGGAAACTGCGCTAAATTACAATTTTATTGTAATAACTAAATTATTCCTTAAGTATAAAGTCACACAAAAATATTACTACATTTTTTGTATGAATGTATGTATCTAACAATAACATAGCTTTTCTCTTAGAAAAGGGTTTAGTCTAAACTCCAGGCCTGGAATTACACAGAGACTGTAGACTTGGTCTTGGCACTAGTGCTCCTTCAACACTTTCCCATAGACTTTAAGATTTTAAAATGCCTTTCTGATGGCATTCAAAGATGCAATTGCAGGCCTGAAACTCTGAATCTGATTTAATAGCCTACTGTTAATTTTAAGAAACATAACTTTGACTTTGAATAAAAATAAATAAATTAAAACACAAACATTTTGCGAGTGCTACATTGTTTCTTTTTTGTAAGGGAAAGAAACTGCATCTTTAAGATTAAGGGATTCAGCTAAAAAGACTTGGCAAGTTATATATTAATACATAATATCACATCCAATCATTTTGAGACAATTTCCACTACAAATTGGTTTCTAAAAAGGAAGTCAAATTCAAGTTGAGCATTTATAGCCTTGCCAAAAAAAAATAAATAAAAAAAAAATAAAAAACTCCAAAACTTGGTATTGACTCAGTGTATCATTACGTAGAGACAGGAAGAGAAAACATCACGTACAGGAATGATTTTGGGGTAAGATTACCCAGCAAGAGGTTTGAAACCTCTTAGACAGAGTCTAATTGTGTTGTATGACAGCAGACAATAACCTGCTGTCCATACAGCACTTGCTCGCACATCCTCCGCATACATTGCTTCTTCTACATCAAATACTATTCCCAGTACAAATTGTAAAAGTAAATTTAGGTTGGGTTGGGAGGAAGAGTTTACACAATGTTCTCTTTTTTGTGTAGACACTATGGACACATCTACAATTAGACAATTAACAAGATTTATTTAAGAAATTATAGCACATGGGTATGCAGGACTGCTACAAATGCAGCTTGTATGTAATCTCTATGGATGCATAAAAGGCTCGACTTAAAGGTGATAAGGTCAGAATTTCCCTGAAACATCAGTTAAGGTGATCAAATTGTAACCTCTGACCTGTTATAAGTTTAGCAATTCAATAAGCACTGATCGGAGTCATTGTTGAAATTGTAACATACCTAGTAGACACTTTTTATTTTGTCCATGCATGATCTGTCTGGGTGCATCACAAATGCCTCCTTTACCATATGTTGGTAAAATAAACTCTGGCATCATAACCAGATAGGTAGGAATAGATCAAGGGCAGTGAACTTTCCAATCAAGCTATAACTCCAAACAACCAACTCATCCATCTTCATTCCCATGGAATTAAAATACCAAAGGAATTTCTACCTGATTTAAGAATGCATAATGATCAATGATCAATGTGCAGACAACAAAGGATTATTGTCCACAAACATTAACACTCCTTCACAGGAAGTTAGAGACAATAGACCATACACCAAGCCTTGGTAACCACAATCTCTACCCACATGAAAATAAACAATGATGGGTCACCACTTACCACCAAACAATGTCAACAGCATAATATAATAATATACTTTACTTTTGCATTACATGTGGGGTTTTACCCTAAAACAGTACACCAATGTGTGTATACTCAGCACTTGCTATACTCACATATGTCTAGGTTTTTTTTCACATGACATGGGAAAGTACAGAGTACACGCATTGGTGTTCAGGGTAAAACCAAATAATAAAGTCAACACAAAATTAGCCAGAGGGGCGTGTCTGGGTGTCTTTTGGACACCCCATTTTAAATTTGGACACCATTCTGTCATTTACATGTAATGTATTGAGAGTGAACAATTTGCATTCTCAATGCATGGTTATTCCCCAAGGGACCTTTATAAATGTCACAACAAATTCAAGTTTCCCAACAAATTCAAAAAATTAAGCCCTGCCATGCTGATTTTTCATTTCATTTTGTCTTAAAAAAAGATGACGGACAACACAATATTTTCAATTTGCAAATTTATAACAGAACATACTGAATAAAATTTTATGGTCAGACACTGTTCTGAACAAGGCACATGCACAAAAAGCACTTGTAGCAATGTGCATTACTTGAGGAACAAATGATGTTGAAACTGCTTCGGTCTAAAACCAAGATATAATGAGGACAATTTAATGGCCGGGCACCACTTCTTTGGATGAAAAAAGTTGCTGCAGGCACCCCCCTTCCTACTTGAGCCTCGTCCACCCCCATCTTCATATCATTGCAGATGTGCATTGGTGCATACACAGTATGTAGTTTATCGTTAACAACAGCTCGATACCAAGTGGATTCCTCCACACGCTCCCTGCAAGGGAAGTCTGCATAAATGCACAGGATTTGTAGAGTCAATCCATTTGGGAGAGTTTAGTGCAGTTGAATTCGCTTAATGTAATATTGAAAGCCACATTCAAAAAAGAATCCAAGTGGTTGGCACTCTCAGTACTAAATGTGAATCAAAATGCTTCTTCAGAGTGACATTGAACACCCTGTCCTTTCCAACACCCTCCCCCCTTACACCCTGATCAAACAAGCACAATTAAAAACTGAACTCAAGGTGTTTTTTGTGAAATAAAAGATTCATTGTTTGGTTACTCAGAGTCAGAATGTATTAATTTCTGCATCAAATATGTTTGATAACATTCTACTCAAGAGATCAAGGTTAATACTATAATGACTAATCGATGAAATATTTGTGGGTTTCACTCTATTAATCTATGATTGGCAGCTCATCAAACCATGATCAACATAAGGTCACTTTTATAAACCTGTTGATTACATTGGTTCAGGGATAGGTAACCAGCATTACCAGCCAAAATGGCATCTAAAATATGCATTGCATGTAGATGGTTCCCCAACTGTGTGTCACTGACTTCAAGAAAATAATTGTATGCAGGTTGACCTACCTCTACAACTGTCACCAACCCTGATGTTTTTATTGAAAAGTCTCATTTGTAAACTTTTTAAATTCTCTAAACAATAATCTTGCAAGGAAACAAACAGCACCTTTGCTGACCATAACATCAAGCAGTAGGTATGTTGAAATCCTTAGAATACCCGACATTAATTCAATATTAACCACCCAAGGCCTTCAATTAGATTGTTCCCATCCATGTCCAATTAGAGACAACAAGCTGAGCACTATGCATTACAAACCATGTGCCACTTACTCTCTATTCAATCAAACACGTCTCACATGCTCCTGCTTAGTCAATTTACAATATATTTGCACAATTTTTGCTTCAAATTCTTTTGGATATTTATCCTATTAAATCAATTGGTACTACAAGATGTACTTCCAGAATTTTGAACTTGTCTGCCATACTCGTAGAAGATATCCCATATAATTAATATGTGTATTGATTGAAAGTCATGATTTTATTGGGCTATTTGTACATACCCTCTCAGATTTCATTAAATAAAAAATGATGTTGACAAGAAGACAAATATGTCTAAATTTTTCTGTTGTACAATTTCATAATAATTGATTGATATTTAAACCACAAAGTACAAGTTTGACCACCATTACAAAGACTGTATTAATCACGCTGATGACCAATGACAAAACCATGGTTACGGGTTCCACAGAACAGTATTTTCAATGAAATTTTATCCGAGCGATTATTTGTCATTCACTGACGGAGTTTATTTCCATTTTAACATTATGATGCAATGGTTTTCACCGCTAGAACCCCCAAGGAATGGCTTAGTAACGCTCCCCACTCCATTGAGCTGAATCAACTTGATGTTTGTGTTAACCTCCAGCATCGGAAATAATCTATTGATAGGACTCGCCAACAATCCAATCCATACCCACTGCGGCAGGATAACTATTTCCTCATCACTTCTGTGCAACCAAATATTCATAATTCTATAAGATGCCTGTTTTGATAAATTCTGAAGATTTTCCAAACTGATCCATCAAATCTGTGGCGTATTTATTCATGTCGTTTGGATGCTCAAAATGTCAGCATTAAATGAAAAGGGTTACACTTATGATTGAATAGTCATTGGGAATGTGAAACTCACAAAGACCCGAGACAATAAATGCAATTGTGTGGTTGATCATTCCATACTTGACTACATGTTTTTCAAAAGAATTTATAACAAACTGGACAGGGCAAAATACTTAGTACAACTTTATGAAAACTACTTTTTGGATGGAAGCTTTATACAATAGCATCCCGTTTATACCCAGTTATAACTAACAATACATAGTTAGGTTATACTGTTTACTCTACATTTGCTCTATATGTATTTTCTTACCATTAATAAGTGCACAATGTAAACTGTTGTGAGTTATTTTTTATATAAATGTACAAAATCAGAAATAGTACCAAATTCACCCCATTTGCATTGGCATTTGATTAACAGATGTATAAAAAAAATACAAACATTTGATTTAACTGTATTTGTTAATTTTGCCACTTTTTAATATTTATTTACTATTTAGCCTTTTTATTTATTAATATTTGACTTAGTTAAGTTCACTATTAATTTCTAATTATTTATCTATCTATTTATTATACATTGAGAAAAGTATAACTTTAATTTAAAAGTAAAAATCGATCTTAGTTATAAAAATCTGTCTAAAAACTCTACACCAACTCAAAGCACACCAATATGATTTACCCTACTAACTACCTGTGCGAACTCATGCTCAGTCATGTCTAGTCCAAATCTCCACATTGAATATGCAACATTTCACTGACAAATTTTACCAATTCAGAAATTCAATAAATCGTTCAAAACAAAATAAGAAAAATCAAATAATAAAATGCAAAAATGAAAGTAAACTTACCAGTCAGTACTACCTTCCCGATGCAGAGTAACAGAATAGCCGAACAAACTTCCACTGGGTCCCGTGTGGATTATAGGCCACTCCAAGTCCAAATTCTGCCCGTACGTCAAAGTTACAAGACCGGCCAAGAGCTGCAAGTACTGCCGTAGATTTCTCACAAGACTCCCCATTGTCATTTTCACAGTCCCGCTGGTGTGATCGCCGTTGTCTCTGGACACGTCTTTGGCAGGTTTGAAGTTCGATGGAAATTGATAAATTAGATGCTTCCTCCTTTATTATTGCTGTAGGCCTGCTAGTGCTACTACTTCAGATCAGTTAAAACGATATATAAGTTTACTGAAGGACGGATTTTGCGAATGAAGAACACAACAGTAAACACGAACAGTACAGTCAGTAACCTACGTAGACCAATATGCCACCTTCACAGACCACAGGTCGTAAATTCCCAAAGTTTTCAGGCAGCACTAATCATTGTGTTTGCTCTATGCTCTAACTTCGAACACTCTGTACTCACACACAACTCAGTGCACAAAGTTTCTGTCTCCCGTAATGCATTTGCAGCTGAATAATGCAAGCTAGCTATGCCCACCTGACAAATTTGGCCTTTTGATATTTAGATTTGCAGTCCAGTTGGCTGTTCTTTATGTATGTGTATTGTGGCCGCTCATCATGTCGTCCACAATCCAAACAAACGCATACAATACCATCCACCAAATGTGATATTTTATTTTCAATAGCACGTGTGTGACGTGTGTTCAAAGTGCATTCCCTGTTCATTGGCGCGTAAACGGCAAGAAGTGAAGCGTAAACATTAATCATTGACATAAAGAGGGCGCACTTCATTTTAAGGCTCTCGTGTTTTAAATAAAGTAAAGACCTACAACCCTTTGGGGGGGGGGGGCTTAAAATGCTCAAAAGATTTTTTAAATTAGTGTCATGGTAGAAATATCTGGGCTAGTAAATTTGTTGCCTGATTTTGTTTATTCCCCAAAATTTATTTTAAAACTATTTTAGGTCAATTTGGCTCTTCCATTTGTGCAGCCCGAATAAATTATGATGGCTTTTTTAAACATAAATATTTGATAATCTATGTAAACCAAAGGTTTTACATTAAAAACGAGTTTTCTTCTTATAATTAGTCATTCATATGATTCCTTCAGAAAAAAAAAGCATAGTACTTAGCAAACAGTACTTTTGAAATTAAACAAAAGAAAACACACCTGTTAAATGTGGG
This sequence comes from Evasterias troschelii, assembly GCA_032357145.1. Lineage (NCBI taxonomy): Eukaryota > Metazoa > Echinodermata > Asteroidea > Forcipulatida > Asteriidae > Evasterias > Evasterias troschelii. The sequence goes on from JAUELU010000025.1 coordinate 273,898, forward strand.
CCGGTGTACTTTTGGTAATTGTCAAAGACCAGTATTCTCAATGTTTTCCCCCCTAAATATGCATAAATAACTAACCTGTGAAAATGTGGGCTCAGTTAGTCATCAAAGTTACGAGAGAATAATGAAAGAAAAACCACCCTTGTTACATAGAAGTGTGTGCTTTCAGATGCCTAAGAAAGGCTTCATGCCTGAAGCCTTTCTCAGATTCAAATTTGTTGGTAAAAAATTTACCTCTTCCTCTAAAACTATTAATTCAAAGAGGGTCGTTTCTGTCATTGTCTTATAGTATCAACAGCTCTACAGAGCTCTTTACCAAGTGAGTTTTTAGGCTCATTAAATGGTGGAGTAATTACCAAAAGTACATACAGCCTTTAATTTCTCACAGCAAACTGACTATTCTGAGCCTACTACAGGTACCAGCCATTTAATGTCTATTTTTGTCAAGCATATAATATGGGCAACAAGTTGTAAATGTCATACTGTACTTCCTTTTATTTCACTTGGATTGAAAACTTTTAAATCCACGAATGGGATTAATCAATAAAGAAAATTACATAATAAACTTTAAAATAAAAATATAAAGGTAAGTTCAAGTGAAATTTGTAAATTTCAAATTCGAATTTGTAGGTAGATTTCACACAAAAAGACCTTTAAAATCAAAGGTTGAGGTACCAAAGGTGATTTCAAAATTGAAACAACAAAGTAGTTCTGTTTTTTAATAATTATTCACAATACAATAATTTTTTCCATTTGGTAACAAGACGAGAATGATTTGTGCCCCTCTTGTAGATTAAACAATAATTTTGATAAATATATTTTCAGTTTAAAAAAATACAATGATAATGAGGAGGTCAGGGGACAGATTTCACAAACAGCTAAGATTATTTTATCTTATGCTAAGCAAAGTGTGATGTCACAATTCAAATCACTATAGTGATATTGGAAACTCGGCTTAAGATGAATCTTAGTGCTTTGTGAAACCCAGTCCTTTTACTAATGAAAAAACAAATACTGAAAAATGTTTGCAATGTTGACTCAACGGAATTCACTTTGCAGTACTTTTCATTATAACTCAAACCAGCATACATGGTTAACTTTTAATCAGCCATAAAAAAGAGCTTAATTTCGAAGTTATTGGTGCAAAAATGAAAACAAGCTTTTTAAGGAGAATGTTAGCTGAACTGCCAGGCATGGTTAAACGGTTAAACTGAACACTAAATTATTATGCTAATCATTAAAACAAAAATCCATAACACTTCATAAAGTAACGCCTTGTCTTTTAATTAAGCGGAGAAGCAGATTTTTTTTTCAACTAATGAAGAATCTCTGAAAAGTTAAAAGGAGATTAATTTAACCTTAACAAATAAAAAGGAACTATATTCCAAAGATTCAAGTGTTAAATTTCAGCCTTTTTCATACAGTTCATCACATCAGTGTCCTAACAACTTGGTTACTGTTTGTTTCTATATTAATGAAAACAGATGTGTATGTAGAAACACTGATGTGAGGAACTTCAATCAAATTTACAAGTAAAATCCACCAATAACAGTCTCTCTAAGTCATATATTTACAAGTTATTAGTGTGTACAAAAAATCATGATTCAATATACAGTACATTAAGATGAAGGGTGTTTTTCAGTGCAGGTGAAAAAATGCAAAACAAAAAACCCATCCAGAAAACATGGTCGTCTTCTTGCAATTAGTGCTTTTTATATCTTTTCAGGCTATGAATTGAAGGCATATATAAAGATCATCAATGAATGATAATTATTGTAAATGTTTGCAATGTCTATGACCAACAAAACCCAGTGGCATATCAATTTGAAATAACTGAGCATGACAAATTTATGGATTTACCTAATAAGTCTGCTGCCATCTATTGTCCTCAACGTTTAATGATAATACACCTTTCAGTGGATTCAAAATAGCATCCCTACTATCTATACCTTAACAACAACAACAAAATGTAAACTACAGTTTACTCTCTCAACAAGGTCACCTTAGTTTAAACTGAACTAAGGAAATCAGAACAAACTTTCAATTTAAAATAAACTGGTTCTTGCAATCAGTAGCTCCATTTCTCAGTATATTTTAACTGGGAATACGGAGTCCATTAAATAAAATTATGCATTATTATGTGCTTATAACATTTGGCGTTACTACAAGAGAAAAATTGACAAAGTAAATTCAATTTTATGGTGAATATTTCACTTTGTTTATAAAAGTTCAATCATAGTTTTAGTCAATTGACATCTATCAAAAACATTTGGTTCACATTAAAAATTACAGAATTTCCAAATCTTTCAATATCCAATTAGCCAAAGAGTAAAAGACTCAGAAGGACTAGGGCCAGTAGGCCCAAATAACACCTGCGTATTACAGGGTCAGGCATTCCAATCTATTCAAGTCCAAATAATTTGGTGTGAAGTGACAGAGGAGAAGAGGATATGAGAGGATTGAGGCCGCATGCTAACAAAAACGCTTTATCTATAAGTGTTAAAAATATTATTTTTGTAACTTCCGAAATAGTGTATTTATGAAGACAACAATGATGAACAATTATAGGGGTTCTTTACAAGTTTCCATTACAGTTAATACCCTATCCCATTTATAAAAATCCTTTAAAGGGAGTTTATACTTTTGGTAAATTTCAAAGACCAGTATCCTCACTCGGTGTAACCCAACATATACATGCAACAACAAACCTGTGAAAGTTTAAGCTCAATCGGTCATTGCAATCACCAGAAAAA